>CM041788.1:28572405-28668741 GCA_023375725.1 Nephotettix cincticeps | reverse complement strand
AAGTTTTTAAGCACAAATATGAATATACTTTAGAGCACATATATTCAGCGCCTGGGGAGTTTTGCATGACTTATTGATGACAAAATGTCGTCACCTAGGATCAAAGGGGTTAACAAATTTTTTGATGTAAACATAATTCATGAAAAAAAGAAAATCATTAAGCGGTAGGAAGCTCCATGAGCTTAGTATTACAAGGTCTGGTCTTTCATCATCTAGAAAGTAGCTCAGTCTGTCTACTTTATTTGACAGCCTAGGAAGGCAATTTTCACAGACTTGCAAGGTTATTTAATCACATTTGACTAATCTATTGTTACACATTTATTGTTTCATCCATCCACTGGATCAAGACTGAATTAGAGTCAAGATGTTAGGTCGTGAATATTTTCTTCATGATACCCATCTCTAATATTAGTTTCCAAAATATACTTCCCTAATAGAAATTTGTTTATGTTATGGTGGAATAGGATAAAAATATCAATATTATGTATACACAATTAGCCAACTGAATGATCACCCATCATTCAGTGCTGGCCATGGTCAGGGCTGTGGTTTAGTATGTTAATGATATAACTAGATAGTAAATACCCTGATGACAGTAAGGTGTTGGAAGTGACGGTGAGGGTGGATGATTCGATGTTCCAAACTCCACATTGGGGCTTTATACACCCTCAGTTCAGAATGCAGGTCTGTTGTCAACAATCGGCATCCGTCCATGCGACTGAAAACCAAATGCTCCCTTTTAATTTAATTTTTAAACCAAGTCATGATTGAAGTATGAGATTTGTCAAATTAAAGGTGGCTTAGTTTTAACTAAATTATTAACACAAAATATTTGTGTATTGTTATTGTGCATAACATGATCAGTAATCAAGAGAATTTGAATATATAATATTATTAACCTTTCCTTGACACATTTAACATATCTCAGTCACTTTCCTGCTGTTAGCATTTCTCATATTGTATTCCCTCTCTTAATCAGAATTAATAAAGCATAAGTTAAAGAATCATAATTAGTGACAAGAGAAGATAGTTCTGTGACTCTTATTATAACATCAACCATGGTAGGGTGTTAAATGATGAGTGACAAGTGAAATTTGAATATATATATATATATACACATAATTTGGTTTTGTAATAATGATATTCTTCTAATATCCATTTACTTTTTTTACACAAAACTTTTTTCCACTGTTTAGTAATTCACATAAGTTTGTCTGTATTTAAAACAATTGTTGTCTTAGTAAGCAATACCAATATTACTAGTTTATTGATTATTGAAATGGCTACCGTACCACAAGGTAGGTATTTTAAGCCAAGTATGAATGAGAAACTACTGCAGGATGATTGTGGTGCGATCTTGTAGTCTTGTTACTGACTAAGTCTCACAAGTTCCTTAGACAGAAATTAATAGTCCAAACATTAATCAAAACATTAATAGCCCAACAGTCAATTGGTCCTACAGGAGTATCTAAGGGTCCTACAGTTTGTGGAATCCGAACCATTGCCTCTGAATTACGAACTGGTCTAATTATGAGGATGGTCTTTGCTACGTTAATCTACGTAGTATTCAATAGTGTAGACATTCATTAGTCTCCACAAGAGAACTCTACACCCACCGACCATTGCTTACAACTATCCACAATTCGTGACCCCAAGTAGCTGGATTACAAGACGACGCCACTGTCCCAGTCGGTAATCAATCTGTTTCTTTTAAAGAAATAACTTTTAGATTAGGGGTTATATTCCAGTTTTATGGTTAAAGCTTTCACAAGTAGTCTCAATTTTAATTAGGAAGGGAATGGATAACAGAACTAATACGTTTTCTAACGACGAATTTAAATTTAGTTTTTTATTGAAATCATAATAAATTAACAAAATGAATAAATAATGAGTTGAAGTCATAATCCAAAAGGTGCTTTATTAGCTTACAATGTCTTAGGTCTAATTGAAAATAGAAGTATCTCTATTTTCTACTTTTGACCCTTAACGGTCGGCTAGCGTCTTTAGATGTGATCAATGATTTAGCCACAATTATTGCGCTGTAGTTCGCAAAACAACCGATAAGAGTGCATGGTGATGTTGCTTTTGCCTCCATGTACTGACAAAACCAATATGGCGGCTTTGTTAGAATATTTAGTGACTGAAACCAGTTGTTAGGCGGCTTTGGCTAGAATTCGTTCCCTTACATACTGCTTTTTACGATTATTAACACGAGTCAATACGGCCAGCTATTTTCACATGCCCAAACCTTGTTTTTTTGCTTGTGACGTTTGCTTATTTGTAATGTGTTTTAGAAGTCAATAGTTAGTATTGTGTGAATGTTTATGAATGTAAATGATAGACATAAACTGAAATGGCTCATCCAGACGATTCTCAAATTGATGACTTTGTAAATGGACAAATGAATGCATAGTTTTCTAGTGCAGTTGTACATATCCCTTTTTAGTTTATGCAGGTTTGCTCTGACTGTATTCATGATTAGAATTAGTCATTTTGCATTCATTCAACCATTTTTGTAATACAAGTTTTATAACCATTACTTTGTATTTTCGCAAAAAATCACTTTTTTAATACCTAAACAATAAATAGTCTTAAAATCTTCAATAGTAAAAATTAAGCGAATTTCTTTTCTCTACTTTATTCAAGCTACCTAAATCCAAAAAGAGGATTGGGGTAATAATATTTTGATTTTTTCACACTAAATGAGCAGGGAGTGTGATATTCAGTAGCGCTTTAAGGTTTAAAGACATCAGTAAAATTTAAAACTACAGTAAAACCCAGGTTCACCGAAATAAAGTGGGAGAGCCGTTTCGGATAACCAATTTTTCGGTTAAATTGTTATATGCATAAAACTGCCCATTAACATGGTGTGTAGGAAAAAATGATTTAACAAACAAAGTCTTTAAAATACAGTGTTTTATTTCAGCTAAAAAATGTTATAATGGGCTATAAAATAGAATAAACAGCTTAATTTAAAAACATCCAAAAACACAAACATACTAATCACAAACGGTATACTACTGCAACACGTTAACCCTTTCCCATAACGTTTTAATAATAACTATAAATCAAAATACAAGCATACACAAAGATTCTCAGCTGTAACAAACAATGTGACCGGCGTCCAATACGAAACAAGTCAGACGCAGACGACTTTGTAATGTAACCAGGACGACACAGTTTCTACAGCCATCTAAATAATAATTTATACGATTTTTTGTCTAAGTACTATAATAATTACAGGAAGACATCTAAAATCAAACACAATGGTTTTTCAATGATCAAACAATCGGAAATCATTATTAAACTGCGCAATACTCAATGTCGGCCGCGCATCACCAAAAATTCATGTACACATTATTTTTGGAGATAGAAGATCGCTGTTCACATAATGCATACTTATTATTATTTATGGAACCGTTTCGGTTAACCCGATTTCGGTTAACCAAGGTTCTACTGTACTTAATTCCTCACCCTATCAAAACCTTAATATTTTTTGTGGGCAATAGCTAAAATATTAGATCAAATATCAATTGAAGCTAAATAAATAAATAAACTATAAAAAAAAATTAATTTTTAATAAAATAAAAGTTATGAATTTTTATTCACCTCCACTATTCCAGCATTTTTGATAATTTGGCTCTTCTAATCCTAGAGCATATCAACTTGATCCTACTAATCTTTTCATAAAAAGTGGGTAAAACAAATTATGCAAATTTTTACATAGCCTATGCCTACAAACATATTGAAAATAAAAGTACTGCACTAACTATAACCTCCAAACTGAAAGCACACCTGAACTTAGCAGCAGATACTCCCATACAGTGTTCCAGACTTTCGATGCAGCTTTTCTTTCCATCTAACTTGCGAATGTCCCACAGTTTCACTGTTTTGTCCAGGGATGATGTAACAAACAAATTAGGATCCCTACGGAGCATGCAAAATTTCAGCTAAGCACAACGCAAATGTTACGCCAACACAAGGTTGTAAGATTGGTCAATTGAATTAAGCCTTGATTGGTGCAAGGTTTAAGTAAGGTGCAAGATTTTGCTAACAAATGAACCACACATGAAATTTGTTAGGCTATCTATTTTCTGCAATGATAAGTAAAAAAATTGTAGACAAACATTATTATTACATAACTTAAGAGGTTTTATTGGCAACTTTCTGACACATAGTCAGTGTCAGACTAGATCATTACTAGATAGTCCCTATTATTAGTTACCAATTTGACAGACATGAACCTCATGGCCTTGGATTATTTATCATCAGTGAATATTAAAACATGCTAATATTAATATCTTATGCATTGACTTGAACATTTGTTTGGGAGCTTTTATTCCGTGAAGAATATTTCAATAAAATCAAATATTTTGTTTCTCATGAACAAAACATATAGCATTGAATTACTACTTTGAATTATAACGGCCTCTCATCTGCTGGGGATGCTGAGAGGCCAATATCGACCACTCAACAATGACGCCATTTGGTGAATCGGATGCATTTTGATCCATGGGAACAGCGGTTTAATATTTCCTACTTTTTATGGAAGTAATTTTACCATTAATATTTTTCAGCTCCGCTAAAAGAATTATTATCATTAAAAAAAATTATCTAGCAGATGAAAACATCATTGATGAAAAAACATCAATGAATGTGTTAACATAGTTCTTATGGCTCTTTTCTGTAATATAAACAGTTTCTTAAGACAGCCAGAATTTCCCGATCAATAGTAACCTATGACAATTTGTTACTATAATTTTTTACTCTTCTACATTGATGTGCCTTTAGGTAACCATATAGAACCAACTACCACACTTAATCAGCTGCTGTTACAGCATTGTATTAAATTACAATCAATTAAAGATTCTTGATTATTTAAATAAGAGTTTTCGTTTTGCAATCTAAGGGATACACAAATCCAAGAAATGTTACTGGCATAAAAAATAGTCTCATAAAAATGGATACTGAATAATAGCTATGTTACAAACCTCCTACCTTGGACTGAATTCCAGATGCCTAATTTTTCCCATGTGCAGTTTGTTACTTTTGACCTCATAATCTGTTTTCCCACTATCGAGATAGTGAATGGCCAAATTTCCCATACAATCTCCACCGTATACCATTTTACCACACTGGTGCATGTCTACAGCGCAGAACCAAATTCTGAAAAAGAATAATAATTTTCCACAAAGATTTTCATACTATTTAGACTGTCTGATACAAAATAGTTGTTTAAGTACTATTGGAAACACATTTTTAGATAGAAAGGGGGTAGTCCCTCTTTGATGCTTGACACCCATTCACATTAACTGTGATTAGTAAATTTTACTTTATTCTTTTTATTTTTAACTGAAATGGCAACCAACCCAGGAAGGTATTTTAAGAATACCATGTATGAATGAGAAATGAGTGTAGGATGATTGTGGCGCAATCTTGTAGTCTTGTTACTGAGTAAGTCTGACATGTTCCTTAGACAGAAATTAATAGTCCAAACATTAATAGCCCAGTTTGTCCTACAGGAGTATCTAAGGGTCCTACAGTTTGTGGAATCTGAACCACTGCCTCTGAATTACGAACTGGTCTAATTATGAGGATGGGCTTTGCAGATTGACGTAGTATTCAATAGTATAGACATTCATTAGTTACATTCTTGTTACTGACTAAGGCTGAAATGTTCCTTAGCCAGAACTGATAACTGATAGCCCAACAGTCAATGGCGTATCTAAGGGACCTACAGTTTAACATGGAATCCGAACTCCGCCTCTTAATTACAAAGGGGTACAATTATGAGGATGGTCTTTGCGGAATAACATAGTATTCAATAGTGCGGACGTTAATCCACACAAGAGAAAACTAAACCCATCGACAATCGCTCACAACTATCCACAATTCGTGACCTCCAAAGTAGCTGGATTACAGGACACGCCACAGTCCCAGTCTGCTTATAAAATACTAGATGAATATTATAGAAGATTGATTTTTATTAAAGAATTCCATTTTGACTTCCTCTTTAGAATAGTGAAATCAAAATAGATAAAAATAAATGAAAAGAACATACATACCGATATGGATCACTGGACTCGATTAAAGATTTTCTGGTAAATGTGTCAAAATTATAACTGGCAATAGTTCCATCAACACTTGCAGTGAAAACTTCTAATTCATTGTTCTTAGTATTGAACCTGATATTCTCCATTGTACCTCCCGGGCCAACCTGGTGACAACAACACAACTCAGCAACAACACTGTAATCTCGCTATTTATCATATAAGTTATTAAGAAAAATAAGATACTCAAATGCTTCAAACAAATCATTGTGATATTATCCAAAAAGTAAATCATGTAATAAAAATAAACCTACACAGACTAAATAAAACATTGCTGAGATTTGTACAGTAATTCTTCTACACTTAATTGGAACCAAATTATACACAAAAGAACAGTTTTAAAATACATGTGACTCAAGTTTAATGGTCCCAATCAAGTAACGATTTTTTGGAAAGTTGGATTTCAATTTTAATCCTGAACACATAATGCAGTTAAAGGTCCGACTATTGCCGCCATCACAAAATTTACACGAAACCGTGCACAAGTTTTGTAGCTATCAAGAAAGTGATATAGTTACAACAAATGGGTACAACAATAGGAAGGAAATGTCCAAACAATTATTTTGTAGCCAGTATGAAAATTAGTGGCAGATAGTTACATGGGAAATATGGTCAGGTTTAACTGTCCGCGATGATAATGTTCGTATCGATAACATAATATTAATAATATATGACAAGTTTTATCATTATCTGTTGATAATGATAAAATCATAAGATTAACATGGGAAAGAGTATGCAGGTTTTCTGCTGTGAGGAATGCTGAAAATAGGTGTTTCTAGAGTAAACAATTTATATTTTGACCATTTATACCAAGTTTCATCAACATCTGTCCATAAATAAAGGAGTTTACCTAATCTCTATATGATTAACACGGGAAAAGAGTATGCAGGTTAGCTGCCATGATAAACACATAAACTATGATTTTTAAGCATAAATAGTTGGATCTCAACCACATGAAGCTAAACATCAAGTTTCACCAAAAAAGATTGGTTAATAAGTGAAACATAAATTTTTCCTTATCCTCCATAAGATTAACATTGGAGCCTCAAAATACAACGTACTGTGTTTAGATTTTTTAATATCTCGGTAACTGTTGGAGATAGAGAAAAACTTTAAGGAACTAAGTTGTGTAGTTTTTTAAACTTATCCAAATGGTGAAAGATAAAATTTGAAATTTTTAAAAATTACATGGGAAAAACGCAAAAACCCCCACCAAACTACCCGTTCTGATTGACCGATAATGTGGTTAACAATATTGTCCCAGCAAATGTAGGAATACACGTCTCTACCAAATTTGGTCTCGATCGGACCATTTTTACGAGAGTTATCGTGTTCACATATACAGGGTTTTCATTGAAGTCGGGGATAAACTTTGGGTAGTGATAATACTCATCAATATAAACAAAAAATTTCCTATAAACATATGTCAAAAAATCCTTTGATTAGCCGCTAGTTGCTATTTTGTATTTTATACAAAAAACATTATATATCAAGAACTATTTAAGGTACAGAAACCAAACTTTGCACACATATTTATTGCCCAAAGAGAAAAATATACTCAAAGTATTATTTAGTTTGCTTGTATAATTTCAAAAGGGCAGCGGTTAAAAATATTTTTATTAAAATAACAAAAAAAACCATTAACTTGATCAAATTTTTACAAGAGCTAAAAAAGATTGCAATTTTAAATAAGTTTAAATAAGCCGTTGTGGCGCATGGGCCCTGTATTCTAACATTACAAGTCCATTTTCTCGCTTATCCGTAGACGGACTTCGTTCATCAAAAAATCGTTCGATTTGAAATCAAAATTGCAATCTTTTTTAGCTCTTGTAAAAATTTTATAAAGTTATTGGTTTTTTTGTTATTTTAATAAAAATATTTTAACCACCGCCATTTTGAAAATATAAAAGCAAACGAACTTTAATGATACTTTGAGAATAATTTTCTCTTGGCCAATAAATATGTGTACAACGATTGGTTTCAGTATCTTAAATAGTTCTTGATATATAATTTGTTTTGTATAAAATACAAAATGGCGGCTAGCAGCTAAACAAAGAATTTTTTGACATACGTTTATAGGAAATGTTTTATTTATTTTGATGAGTACTGCCACCCCTCAAAGTTTGTCCCCGACTTTAATGAACACCCTGTATATCAAGAGTTATTTAAGATACAGAAATCAAACTTTGCACACATATTTATTGGCCAAAGAGAAAAATAGTCTCAAAGTATCATTTAGTTTGCTTCTTTTTTTTTAAATGGCGGTGGTTAAAAATCATGTAATTTATATAACAAAAAACCATTAAATAAAATTTTTACGAGAAATAAAAAAGATTGCAATTTTAATTTCAAATCGAACGGTACTTTAGTGAACGAAATCCATGCACGGATAAGCGAGAAAATGCACTTACAAAGTTATCCCATGCTGTGGCACGGGCTTGGCGAAAAAGCGACTGGCACAACAATTAATTCTTCCCCCTTACTATCGTATAGGGGGAGAAAGTAAAAATGTAAATCCAACAGGTTTTAATAAATTAATTAATACATACAATAAAAACATGCTGTTAATTATTTACAGTAACTACTCTGCAATATTACTTACACCACAAAATTCACTGAGTTGATTGAGGATATCAAATGTTTTCTCTTGATCTATCTTGTACAATACTAGTGTCCCGGCTTTCCCACCAGAAACAAAGAGGTTCGCATTGGACGGATGCCAAGTCATTGCTGTCACGCGCAGATCTGTCGTCTCATGCCTCACAAACACTCGGAACCATCGCAGACCTCTCACAGCCACCTGTTCAGCGATCTGCAATCATTGATGGTTTTTATTGAATAACAAATTATTTCTCACTTTCACACATCAATACAAACATACAAATAAAAAACTTAAGATACACTCATTAATTGGACTTGGGGATAGAGTTATGTTTTTGCATTAACTTATGTATACTTAACATTATTTTTTATGTTACATCATACTTAGTTATACAGGTTATGCTAATAATCTTGAATTCAGATTTTCGATGCAAGATTGGCTAAAAATGAAATATTTAAAGGTATCACGAAAAGGGCCAAGGATGTAGGCAGAGGGTTATTGTAAAAAGAAAAGGGCCAAGGGAGGTGGTATTTTTTAGTGTAGGGTGCGAAAAAGTTTGGAAAAAGTAAACTTTTGAAGCCCTTTTTGAAGTTTTTAAATCTATTTTAATCCCTAGAGCCAATTTATTTTGAGAGACTGATATGCAACAGAACTAGCTCTGTTTAACGCAACAAATCAAGTGGTGGTGTATGTCAACCATTAAGTTGAATATTTTGTTGTCAGCCGTCTGTGCCATCTACGAGCTGAAGCTGGAACTATTTTCAAATTGGGCTCTGTGTTGCCGCTAGGGCAGGCTTTATACGCCAATAAAGCGTTTTTATGTCAGTGTACTGTGGCCTGTGGTAACAGCAGGAGTTCTTGAGATCTAATACTGACCATGTGCAATCCAAATTTGGCGTCATATGTAGGTTTAATTGGATTTCAGTGGAGAACAACAGTTTTGCTTTTTTTAAGTTTGGTTATGGTTAAAGGTTACAGATTTTTTTAAATCACGAATACACACGTCCGTGGTAATTTAATATATGAAGGGATTTTTGTAAAAACTGAACAAACGAATTAGTAGACTCAAATTTTATTCATGAACTAATTTTGACTGAAATGTCAAAAAGTCCTGATTCATACATGAATATAAATGTAACTCTCATTTTAGCGAATTTCCCATAGGGAAAAAACTCACATTTTAGCAATTTTGCCTCTGGGAAAGTCGCTATACTCAAATGTATATTGTTTTCGTCATAATCTACCAATGAAATTCGACAGATTTGGAACGTAATAAAATTTATTTGGCAACCATAACTACCCAAAGTTTGGTGAGAGACGTAGGACAGAGAGAATGGTGAAAACTATCAATTAATAAATTATAAGTTAGGTTATTGTGATAATCATGCCTAACATAACACAAAGTACAATAGACCAAATAACTTACTTCATCAAAAACCGATGGTTTCAAGAATCCACTTTGCAAGTTATTGAATATATTCACAAAATTACCTCCTTTGCTTTCACTACCTAGGAAGTCTTTTTTGCCCTTTAACTTATCATAATCGATACTTGTCTCTTTTGTATACACTGTTTTCTCCTTGTTTAGTTCATTTTTTTTCTTTAACAAATTATTTTTGGCCTGGGCTTTCTTGAACAAATCAATTGAGTTTTCTTTTTCAGATTTTAAATCCACAACCTTACATGTTCTTACTTGCTTTGTTTTATTATTTTTAGGTGAAGAGGAACGTTTTCTTTTCTCATTTGATACCTGAAAAATATTAGGAAAATATTAGCTATTAGAATGTCTGAGTGGCAACACTATCGCTATTCAGGGTATGCTTTTGGGATAAAATTAATGTAGTGTTACAACTAAGTAGGCCTAATTTAACGAAAACTAAAGTTATGTGACTGTTGGCAGCCATAATAAAAAACTACTCTTTTTTAAGGTCATGATGTCATATAATTTAATTGAACATTATGAAAAAATTCTGAAACTTATTATAAAGGCATTATTTGAAAATTAAAAATGATAAATTTATTTCTGCAGGTAATCTAAGATTTTAATAGTCTGCAGTACTTCTGTTGTATCTTAATTAAAAAATTTGTATTTGATAGAGACATGTGTAAGAGAACATTGCTATTACATAATTTATGATTCAAGTATTTTCAGAGCTCAAAGATTCCTAACATATACATAATAAGAAGAATTAAGTTACAACATATAGTATTATAATACTACATTTATGATATAGAAGGAAAAATCACATATTGATATTTAAAGCTTAAATTAATTTATATGGTTTGAAGCTGACATACAAAAATGTTAGATAGCCTACAGTAAGTACAAAAAAGTTTAACCGACTTACTTTATTGGAAGAATTCTCACTTGGTACTTTACAGCCATCATCACTTTTAGCCATGATGCGATTTAGATGAACAAGACCACTTAAGTCAATGTTTCCATCAAAACCTCGAAAAGGAGAAATCCTTCTGCGTGATGATACAAGCTGGGGAGTCTGTGAACTTGTTGAAGGCTCATCAAGTGACGAAGGTATATTTGAATTTGAAACCCCTTGAGTTCTACGTTTGCTTTTTCTAGTTTTCATCATCTAAAATAAAAAATGGAGTAAGTAATATTAATTACGAAGAAATTAATATATACCGTTAAGTGTATTGTGCAGAAAAAAACCAAGCTCTGGACCTGATGGGCAAACAAAGTGTGAACCAATTAATGTATCGTAATCTTCATACATAACAAAAGAACGGCTGAAGATTAGTTTGAAATTTAAAATGTACATTCTAGTGTGTTAGATTCACTGGATGTCATAAGTTAAAAATGGGAATTATGATGATAATCTAAAAATTTCTGTTGAGAGGCATGTACCATGATTTTTTAAAAGGGTTCACTTCAAGGCCTAGTTGAGTCACTTACTTTATTGTAGGCCTATTAAAATATTTAGAACAGATGAACAGAATGATATGGCTGATAGGAGGTCGATTTATTCACATGACATATTCATAGATTTACCGATACTGATCCACTCGGGTTGGTATTTATGGATAATTTGATGGAAGGGTGAGAGTAATTAATTGATTTTATGACATATGTTGCTTGTTAATTGATGAATGATAAGGACTTCTTACCTTCCTGACGAATTTAAAACATAACAGTATTAACTTTACTTTAGTACGGATCAAACCAAAACTAATTCAACTACTGATGTTTTGGTTTGGTGTTCAGTCAATTTCATTCAAAATAGGTCGTAGTATTATAACCTTAAACCAAAACAACACATATTCTGCTGCCTGCTTACATGCTCCAAATTTTCCCGCGACAAAGAGTAGTGGAGCTGTTTTTTGTTTTTTCTTGATTATGACTAAACACATGTTAAAAGCCAAAGCCATGATTAGTTTAGATAGATAACCTTATGAAATGTCAACCTACCCTGGTAGGTATTTTAAACCAAGTATGAATGAGAAATAAGTAAAATATGATGTCTTAGTTTGAATTTAGAATCCAATATGTATATAAGGTCATAAATTTCATTATGCCTTTAAGGCAAGAAGTTACAGGGAATCATCCAAAGCTTATCTGGGTTGACACAATAGATGGTATTGGTTTGGGCTGCTTTCCCTTAAAGAGTATGGGTAAAATCACCAGCTACCAGAGAGGAATGAATTTTAAGAGGGCTTTACTATCCGTTCATCTATGGCTTTACAAAGTTTCTTGTGTCAATATAATGTGTACATAACTTAATAAATGTTGCCATTCTATATTTCTAAAATCCTATTGCTTTTAAAAATATTAACTTCTCCTTAATACTCTAAGACCACCATGATAACGTGATTCAGAGTTTCAAAATTGCACAAAAATTATACTATATCATGGTGACAGCTTCATAATCTGAATTTTACGGGTTCGATCCTAAGCAAAATCCGAACACAATATTGTAATGGTGAGACACTGGTTCCAGATTTTTATTTCTTTTCTTAACAAAATAACCATTTTCATTTAATTTTTACATGAAAGATAGCAGTAATTCATCACGAAATATTATGGATGTATTATAACAATATAACGATGACAGGACACATGATATACAGAAAAATAGATAGAAAATGCAAAATAAAAAACATAACAAGTGTTTCCAATAAACAGTATAGGGGTGTACAACAAGCCTTTTGAACTTAAACTAGAGGCAATAGATAACAATAGATCCTGTATCTATAACGCTTGGAATTCAAACAGCATGATGACAAAAACATTTTGCTAATTTTTAACCAATTAATTGTGCTGCAAGAGATCTTTCCTGCATTCTTTGCGGTTGAACCGTCTAAAGCAGGCTTGAATACCATCACCGATGAAATATATTTTAAGATAAACACAAAAATTATATGAAAGCTTCTTACACGTGTTTCTCCTGGATAGTTCTTAAAAAATTTGAAGCCGTGAAGTTTTAATTTTATTGTAATATGTTTATAAATATCAAAGCTGTGATCGTAAATATGTCATTTCAATGACATCCGATTTTCAATTAACCTTTGAAAATTTTTGACTCAAATATTTGTGCATAATTTTATAACATTTCTTATTCAGACTTGTCAGTCTTAAGTTGCCTTTTACTGTATTTGGAGTTATTCGAACCTCAAAAATTCAGTATAAACCCGAACTGTCCTAAAGCCCAAGGAATGAATGGAATGCAAATAGCCTATTGAAAAAAGCTTTATTAAAGTCAAAATACGTGTTTGTTCCACGTGTTTACTGAATTCAATAGCATACATGCTCAAAAAGGCCCTTATTTTAAAGAAAATGTGCGATTTGTATTAGTGTCAGTGGAGCAGGATGTTTAGCTGATGATGAGATAAGACAGGCAAAGCAGCGGCGGAGCACTGGTGGCGCGGTGTCGCTCGCTGGATGGTCGGCGCTGATTGCTGCATTGCCAAGTTTGGCATTACAATTGAACGTATTTTCAGTGTCTTGACAGCAGTCTTATAAACCCAAATAAAGTTAAACTGTAATTTTTAATTTAATATTAATCGTTTCTCTTATAATAAAAGCGAAATGCATATTTATAATTCTGAATATAAAGTGGATATTTTAAAGGAAAATATCCTCCACGAAAAAATTAAATTGACCTTGGTGTGTTGGAAGGTCACTGTCAACTAAAAAACTAACTAGTAATTACCCAGCATATTCAGTCCCGTATTTTTAGTCTTTTCCCAACTGATATTGAGAAACTAAAAAACACAAATTCTTTTATGAATAAATTAAAACAATATATTTTGTTAGACACTATACACTGTACAAGAATACATAACAGAACACACATATACACACCGCTACAAATGAGCTCACTTGTGAAGAGGAAAACCCTGATTCACTCCTGAATCTGCTGCAGATATAAAAATTTTGACGTTTCTCCGGTCCCCAGACTGTGGAGAAGACGCCGTCTGCTACAATGTATAAGAAGGTAAGGGAGGGCGGATACAATGATCTTGTAGGTAAGGTAACGCGGGTATTGACATTGTAGTTGCAAGCAGGATTGAGCTTTAGTTTAGCCTTGGCGGCTAGTGGAATGGACAGGTAGAGACTTTTCAAAAACTAAATCTATTAAAGATAAATCTAATTATTCACAATTTGTATAATTGTTAAAAGACAAAATGCATCCTCGCTGTACATCAAGAAAAGTGAACTGCGAAGCTGCGCGTGGTCTTCAAACCCTAGCCTGAAACAAGAAAAAATAATTTTTAAGGAAGAATATCTCTAACAGCAGCCTATACCAAGGCCATGTTTACAGAGGAGTGTGTTTATCGGAAAGCCGTTTGACTTTTTGAAGACATATATTTGTTTCAGCTTCCGACTT
This sequence comes from Nephotettix cincticeps, assembly GCA_023375725.1. Lineage (NCBI taxonomy): Eukaryota > Metazoa > Arthropoda > Insecta > Hemiptera > Cicadellidae > Nephotettix > Nephotettix cincticeps. The sequence goes on along the minus strand of CM041788.1, from coordinate 28,654,183 downwards.
GAACTGAGCCTTTTTAAAAGCACCTGTTTCATTGGGGTCATGTTTTTTTGGAGTTGGTGCACGCCCCTTGACACTTTTAAATCTTTTATACATCGGCTTGTGGGTTTGTATGTAATTAGTACTTTTAACATTCTTGAGAAACAGGGGTTTGGCCGTGGCTATTTAATATACCAAGAAAAACAGGAGTTTTGGGAAAATTGTTTGAATTTGCATGCCTTTAGAAGAAGTTTTAAAGCATCCGAGAAACTAAATAGCAAATTCGAGCATCATTTAATTAGTACAAAATTAATTATTCAAGTTATTCAAATTATTAAAGTTATTCAAGTTATTTAAGTTATTCAATTATTCAAGTTCCAAACTAATTTTATAGCTGAGTAAGTTATTATTTATTTGTATAAAGTTTCTAGATTTGATATAGAACTAAATTAAGCCATTTTCTTGAACGCCTATCAGTCAAAATAATTAGCATTTAACTGTACTAAATTTAAATTATTTTTCAAACAACTACGCTAAAACCGATTTAAAGATGTTACATGTAAATAAATTAAGGCTGTGAAAGTCTGGAATTTTAAGTTTGAGCCGAACCGAGCTTTTTGAAACATTTTCACCAATGTATAGATAGTCTTGTTATTCATTCCTGTAATTTAATTTGGTTAATCCCCCTATTTATTTGTTTTATTGCCATTTAATTTAACAAAACCACAGATTTTATTATTTTGTTGCTATTATTGTTATTTTAACAATAAATATATTTGTTAATTGTTAATAAAGAAATTTGATAGTTTTACCATTCGTTCATCTCTGATTTTACCGGATGCGTTATCTTAAAACCTCTATCATAACCTATATTGTTCATTCATTGTAGATTTCATAACTTGTTCATTCATCAGATGCAACGACATTTCTTGTAATGTGTTGTAACATTTTTTCTCCTCCATTTAATAAGTTAGACCTTTCTGTAATTAAGGTAGATTTATGTGAAAAATACTTGATCATACCCTAGCCATGCTATCTATTTACAATGAGACAGGAACGGATTTTAAACAATTACAATTAAATAAGAATGATCATATTGGCAAATAAACGATTGTATTATTGGTTATATCCCGCTATAAGTATTTACGTAGAATAACCAAAGCATAATTAGACTTTACTATAGATCATTTTTATCTAATCATTAAATAAGTAGTAATGAAAAAGCATATGAAAGAGTTACGTAGATTTTAATGATTTAATTTTTTATTTTAATTTGTTGTTAAGAATTTAATTTTATTACAGATTTTGACCGTGTTTTATAATAGAACATATCATAGGGTTATTTTCGTCTCATGTGCGGTAGTTTACGACCATTGAATGGCCGTTGGCAGTACTGAATAGGAGCACTGCCTTAGAAATCTTGAAAATGCTTGTAACCGAACCAACCAATAGGGTCACATCATTTTGAAATTGGAACCGTCAAATTTCAAATGTAAAACCAGTACAACGGACGATTACTTCTTATTCCGTGAGTTGAGTGCGAGTTTCAGTTGGTTGTGGTTGTTATTTGATGAAATTAATAATTAGTGTTACTATTGAAGATACATTTTAATTTAAAACTTAATAATGGTGGTTGTGAAGTATTGAATAAAGAAACTTAATTGAGTCAGGATGTCCGGAATCCATGTTGATGGTAAATAATCTTAATATTATAGTAGACTATTACTATAGTCATCATAATAAATTTTCGATATACGCTAGGCCTAATTGATTGGGCACAACATTATTGATTTCTTCTAAAATAGGCTAACTAGTTTTGTCCTTTCAATATCCAATACAGAAATGGTTAAAATAGTGCTAAATAATATTTTATTATGGCTTGTAGCCACTAGTTTCGGCTCCGAGGAACCATTAAGTAAGACAAAGATGTATTTCTCATCACTTCACTTCAAGATTTTAGCGAATTTCCCATAGGGAAGAAGCTATTACCGTAGGTCTCATGGTAAGACTTAAGCCTGGGACAATGTTATTTTTTCGTCTTTAGGTGCCCAGAGCCCAAAAACAATAGTCGTTAAAATTTATATATATATTTATGTAAACACGATAACTGATATATATAAATGTGTCTGTTAACACGATAACTCTCGTAAAAATTGTCCGATCAAGATTTTCACATGTAATTTTTAAAAATTTCTAATTTTATCTTTCACCATTAGAATCAGTTTAAAAAACTACACAATTAAGTTCCTTAAAGTTTTTCTCTATCTCCAACGGTTACCGAGATATTAAAAAATCTAAACACAGTACGTTGTATTGTGGGGCTCCAATGTTAATCTTATGGAGGATAGGGAAAAATTGATATTTCCCATATTAATTAATATTTTTGGATAAAACTTGATATTTAGCTTCACGTGGTTGAGATCTATCCATTTATGCTTAAAAATCATAGTTTATGTGTTTATCATGGCAGCAAACCTGCATACTCTTTTCCCATATTAATCTTATAGGGAATAGGCAAACTCCTTTATCTATGGACAGATGTTGATGAAAGTTGGTATAAATGTTAAGATAAAAATTATTCATGGTAGAAATGACTTCTTTCAGTGTTCCTCACAGCAGCTAACCTGCACACTATCCTATGTTAATCTTATGGAGAATAGGCAAATAATTCTCATGTTTATGGACATAGTTTTATAAAACTTGTCATATATTAAATTATTGATTTGGAAATTCGCTGAGTACGCAGGTCTGCTGCAACGGGGGTATTTACGTATATTAACCCTCTGGCTGCCATGTATATTACACAGCAGTGCTAGCCATTTTTTTTGGCGACTTTGCAACATTTTATAAACGACTGTATTAATTTCCAATATTATTTAAACTACGGTATGACACGTTTCATTTTATTCAGCATAAAATTAATATCTTTAAAAGAGGATGTTTGTATATTTGAAGTTATTGACCCAGGACACTGTCGGATGATTTGCTATGAGAATGTACACTTAGGCCTAGGTAAAATTTCATGGAGAAGGTTTATGGATCATCAATTTTGTTGTAGCCCAATTGGGGTTTTCCCTAAAAGCCCAACCATCACTCCAATACGATTTTAGTAGGATGTGGGGATTACATAAAAAGTTATTCTAATTACTAAGGATTGCTGACAACCCTCCCAGCAAACGAAGCTAGTCTTCTCGAAGAAAATGACATTGATGTTCTTCTACTCACTACAAACTGATATGTCTGTGTTGGCTTCAAACAATCCAAAATAAAAAAAATGATAAAACTGAGTTTTCTCCTCACCAAAAACAGACAACATGGAGTTCTACACAGTTTCCAAACTAGCCATTTTAAAGATAATATTATAAGGAACAAGAATATATATATATATATATAGGGCCTACTTTTATACACTAAAATTAGAATTACAAATATTTACAGCAACTCAATGACAACTCATTCGCATCGTCTGCTGCACTGTTACAATGTTTTCACAGAGCTGTCAAAATTGAAATACCTAGTGACGGATATCGGAAGAAAGATCAGGATTTTACAGAATTCAGCCGTTTACACTAATACCAATTTTAATCCAATTACAAAACAATTGGAGCGAAAATGCATAGCGATATGTCATCGAATCAGGCGAGTCAATTGGCAGTCAGAGGGTTAAAATTTGGTATTACACATATTATAATGAAACACGACAGCACGTACAAAACAAACAATAAATATCCTGAGACACAAATTTTATAATTTAATGATAATGAAGCAAATCTAAATTAACAGGTACCGGTTTCCAGTACTGGTAAGTCCTCAAACTCATCCCTGTAATTGTAGGAATACATGTCTCCACCAAATTTGGTAATGACACAAGAGTCCCGATTATCCGAAATCGGGTAACACGAACGTCCGGCTAATCCGAACGACCTGTTGGGGGAAAACGTTACTGAATTTAAATTGAAAACGAAGCAATGAAATCTCGATTAACATTTTCATCTTCAGCAAGGATACACTAATTTTACATTACTGCGTATACAATGTTAATAATATAGGCTACTATAATATACTAATAATATAACTTACTATTTGTAACATAAGAATTCAAATACTGTATAGTCTTTTGACGTATGAAAAATATCCTGGTAACCAAGTTGCACCATCGTCTCATAACATAAACATTAAGCATTCGGATGTAGCTGTAAATGTTGCTTGAGATAGTACTCAATAGATTCGGCTCTAAAGGTCTGACTCTTTATCATCTCTTTTCGGTGAACTACTTTTCGAACATTTGAGTTTATCTCTAGTAGTGATCATGTAAAAAGTAGGCCTACAGACTTGATCATTGATCGTTTTAACTACAACAGTTGTAGTTGGTTGTTCTACGCAGTTACTGCGTAGAGCAACTGACGACATTGTTACCTGTTTCACTGCTGCCCTCCCATCTGTATGAGTCAATATTCCCACACCGAAGTTGCCATTTCCCGCTTCACTGAGGATCCGTATCGAAAACAATTGTAAACTGAACTGATGTTTGTGAAGTTATTCATTTATATTTAGACCGGAAATAAACAAACCCGTCCAATCCTGTCGATTTATGCCATGAGAAACGCGACCAAACGCTGATGAATCATTTCCAAGAAGTAGTCTGAACTACACGAGTCCTGACTAGGGGGAGTCGACTGTATAGAGATAGAGAAAATGTGCATTTTAGTTAGGCCTACGCTAATTCAGTTCTTTGGAGAAACCACGCTACTCAGACAAAATTATATTGCTCTTATTATTTGGTCGATCATTTATAAAAGCTGAAAATTATTTGCTACTGCTTATGGTCGATTGTAGCAAATAATTCTAAAACAAAAAAGTATATGATTGTATAACCTCTCGACCACTTATACAAATTAATAAGTTTAGATTACATTAATCTACCAAGTGGACCACTTGGTAGATTAAGGTAATCTAAACCTTTTATTAATTAAAAAATAAAAATTACAAAAAACTACAAAAGTTATTTAGACCCTAACTAAGTAGCTACTGTAATTTTTTCCAGGACTCAACCATGAAGAATATGCAGCTGTTAAGTCTACAGATTCAAGGTTAGAGTTAATTAATGGCAATTATTAACACTATTGGTTATACCAGTATTAAAAGTGACAGCAACAAGACTAAGTAGCTTCAAAATCAAATATTCTTTAAGTAATTATGTCTCTGGAGTGGTATGAAACAATCTCAGATTGTCGTGATCGTGGTCCTACTTTACACCATTTGGATGCATATACTTTACAACACAACCCTTTAAAGTTTATTTTACCCCGTTTCAATAACTATGAAATGTAATATATTTACGGTGTGAAAAGCCTTTAGTTCTTGATGAATGTAGTTTGATTTTCTCGATATTTACACCTGTGGCGAAATACTCGCCATGGGTGTGGCATCTTTAGTAGGTGTTTAAAGTCATTGTCAATATATACACAAAAATAAATAAGCTATACTCTGTTCATCACCTGGGTATTTGTGGTGTTGACAATTAGTTTAGGTCATTGCAGGGTTGCCAGATTGTTTTGTTTATATTTCATTTATGATTTGGAAGATGATGGAGTCATTGAAATCCTCCATTTTGTTGAGCAAGCTATTGTGGCCAAATTGATTGATTTGTTCGTCGATTTGGTAGCCTTCAAGTACTTTGGCTATTGGTTTGGAATGGATTCTTTAGATTATAGGGATGTTAACAATGATGTAGGATTGCTGTGGTTAGCTCTGTTATGCTCCTTGAATCTTTGTTTGAATGATCAATTGGTGTCCAATAGGTATATTGTTTATTACAAGGGGATTTGCATCTCATTTTATAGACCCCTCTGTCTTTTTCCGATTGTTGGGTATTATTGTTTGTGTGGCTGTAAGATGGGATGGGATCAGTTTTAACGCTGTAGGCATGTCCTGCCTTTCAGTAAGCTTTCCTATTTGTTTTTGATTAGTTTATGCATGTATATTACTGATACAAATTATGTTGTGGGTTCTGGGTTTTGGTTTGTTGTTTCTGAAGAAACAACAAAACATTGTGTTGTATTTATTGTTCTGAAGTGACCTTTGTGCAAACATGCGCTTGATAATGGGAATGTTTTGTTCCCGAAACTAGTCACGTTCAAAAGACTATTGGATTGAAGACAGCAGGTATTGTAACCTTATAATTTAGTTTCTGGAGAATTTTTTTTCTTTTCACATTAAGTATCATGTTATCAATTATGGTGGGTTTGTATCCGTTGTTTAGTGCTATTGTTTTGGTGATATTTTTCTCTTTTAGCGAATTTCCCATAGGGAAGAAGCTATTACCGTAGGTCTCATGGTGAGACTTGGGACTATGTTATTTTTTCTTCTTTAGGTGCCCAGAGTCCAAAAACAATAGTCGTTAAAATATATATATATATATATGTGTGTGTGTCTGTGAACACGATAACTCTCGTAAAAAAGGTCCAATCAAGACCAAATTTGGTAGAGACGTGTATTCCTACAAGTGCTCGGACGAGTTCGTAAACCAGACATATCGGTCAATGGGAACGGGTAGTTTGGGGGGGTTTTGTACCATAAAATAAGGGTTTTTGGTGTTTTTCACATGTCATTTTTAAATATTTCTAATTTTATATTTCACCATTAGAATTAGCTTAAAAAACTACACAATTCAGGTCCTTAAAGTTTTTTCTATCTCCAACGGTTACCGAGATATTAAAAAATCTAAACACAGTACGTTGTATTGTGGGGCTCCAATGTTAATCTTATGGAGGGAAAAATTAATATTTCCCATATTAATCAATATTTTTGGATAAAACTTGATATTTAGCTTCATGTGGTTTAGGTTTATCCATTTATGCTTAAAAACCATAGTTTATGTGTTTATCATGGCAGCAAACCTGCATACTCTTTTCCCATAATAATCATATAGGGAATAGGCAAACCCCTTTATTTATGGACAGATGTTGATGAAAGTTGGTATAAATGTTAAGATAAAAATTATTTATGGTAGAAATGCCTAATTTCAGTGTTCCTCACAGCAGCAAACCTGCACACTCTTTGCTATGTTAATCTTATGGAGAATAGGCAAATAATTCTCATGTTTATGGACAGATTTTTTTAAAACTTGTCATATATTATTGATTTGGAAATTCGCTGAGTACGCAGGTCTGCTGCGACGGGGGTATTTCTTATTCTTGAAGGTTTTGAGGAGTAGTTTTGATAGTCTTTTATTTGCAGTCTAGAGGAACACATCGTCTATTTATCTTATGTAGAACACAATCTGTTCCTTTAAGGATTGGAGTTGGAAAGGATATGTTTTCTTCAAATTCTTGCATATATAACTCTGCTAGTGTATCTGATAATGGGCCACTCATGGGTAATCCTTATGGGTCATAACACATTTTTCCATTATAGGTTAAATAACTTGGTTTTGTGATGATTTTGGTTATTTTTACTACGTCCCTTATTTCTTCTTCTGTGAAAGAAGAATATTTGATATTATTAGTCTGTCCTTTAGGATATTTACAGCTTCGTTACGAGGAATATTCCCATACATGTTGTCTACATCAGTGGATGATAAAGTGTGTCTGTTGTGGATGATTGTTTTGGATGAAGTCTTTGCTATTTTTACTTGAGTTATGGACGTTTTGGGAATGTTATTTTTTTATGAGTTAGTTTTGGTATTTTGATACTTTGGTAGATGGGGATGGTATGGCGTTGATTACTGGTCTGATTGGATTCCTTTTCTTTTGTGGGGTTTTATCAATGGTTTAAATGTAAGTGGGGTGGGGTAGGTATTAAATACCTGGGTTTATTATACAATTGTTTCCTATGAAGTTTTTATTTCTTTGTCGTATATTTTTGTTATGTCTTCTATTTAAATGACATTGTTCTTGTGCATAGGTCTACTTTTGAATTGAGATTTATTTCTTGTATTATAACTGTGGAGTTAGATTTGTCTGCTGGGGTGATTTGTGCATTGTTTATAGTCAGTTTTTGTTTTATTTCTCGGATAGTTTTTATTTCAGAAGGAGGGGGTTATCTTTTCTTTGTTTATTTCAATTCTCTTGTCTATTACTTCTATTGTGTTGTAGGCCTATCTTATTTTATCTCGATGGCCAGGTTGCACTTACTCTAGGGCTACTTCAGTGTTTATTAGTGCTTTTATTTTATATCCCATTCCACCTTACGGCCACACAAACAATAATACCTAATAACCAGAAAAAGACAGATGGGTATATATATAATTAAGATGCAAATCCCCTTCTAATAAACAATATATGGGATACACTGATTGATCATTCAAACAAAGATTCAAGGAGCCTAACACAGCTAACCACAGCAATCCTACATCATTGTTAATATCACTATAATCTACAGAATGCATTCCAAACCAATAGCTAAAGTACTCGAAGGTTACCAAATCTACAAACAAATCAATCAATTTGGCCACAATAGTTTGCTCAACAAAAAGGAGGATTTCAATAACTCCATAATTTTCCAAATCATAAATGAAATAGAAAAGAACAGCAATCTGCAACCCTGCAATAACCCAAACAAATTGGCAACACCACAAAAATCCAGGTGATGAACAGTGTAAATATTTATTTTTGTGTATATATGTTAATATTGACAATGACTTTAAATACATCCTGAAGATGCCACACCCGTGGTAAAATACGTATGGATGAAATCACATAAAATATATTCATCAAGAACTAAAGGCTCTTCACATATTAAATAGTTTTTGTGGCAGTCATAGCTGAGTAGATAGAGTACTGGCCCAACATCCAAAAGACCTGTGTTCGATTCCCAGTCATGACCACATATAAAATTTAATTTCCCAGACTGCCAAGGTGCTTCGGAAGGCATGTTAGGTTGTTGGTCCCGGCTACATGAGTAGTCGTTAGGTCATGTTAGAGGCACTAATGCGACCTGAAAACTAACACTAGACCTTGTCCAGCAGCTTACACGAATATTATTATTATTTAAGCAGTTCCTTTATAAGTCAAATGCTACAAAAAATTATTTTTCTGATAGAGTTTTAAAGTTGGTTAACCTATTATTTAATAGAAATTGTTGTTGATTTTATATTGAATTGGACATTTTCTATTGATTTGATTTTAAAGCTGGTATATTGCTGTTCAAACCATTTAATTTTAATAGCATCTCCCTATTTTTTTATTTTATGAATGGAATTTGTTTGGTTGATAATAAAAAGCCCTCTGAATGTTTGCTGCTAGAAAACCCTTTATATTTGAGGGACCAGGAGGAATAAATTTGGAGAAAAATCTTTAAACAACAAATAGGTTTTATATGCATAGTATATGTAATGTTTTTGCAGCTTCTAAGAGAATTTTTCCTTCTAGCTCTCCAAATCATCATGTGGAAGCAAGTATGACTCCAGCATCTGATAACAAATTCCATAATGAAATATTGGAAATTGATATAGTCCAAAAAGAAACATCAGACTTACAGTCTGAAATTGCTGCTGTAGGCTTAAACTCTCTCAACTCCTCTGATAGGCAAGACACATATTCTAGTTTCAATGACAGTTTTGAATTTAAAACCACTTCTACAGTTCTTGAGATCAGTAAACATGTAATAGAAGAAAAATGTTCTACCAATATCATTGAAACAGACTCTTCAGAAGACATTATTGATAATAACTCTCAAGGATGTCACAAAAAATCACATTCCTATCCTATAGATAAAACCTTTGACCATAACATTCTTGAAGAAACTATATCTGACAATATTGAAACTTCTGAAAATCTTCTTAAATATGTAGAATCTTCTGAAAAACATTTTGGTTTAACTCCTAAGGAAAAGGTTAAAAATATAACTGCTGAAGTAGAAGATTCAAAAATCCAGGATGAGTCGATTGATTATATTGATAGTGAAGAGAAATGCCATTCTGTTAATGACGCTGTTTTCTTAGATGATTTCAGAGAAAGAAGTTTAGAAATGTTCAAAGAAATTCAACTATCAGGAAAATCTAATTTGAAAGAAGAATTGGGAGAAACACATTTGGTAGAGGAATTTTCTTCAATAAATAAGGACGTTGAAATATCTGTACAGGTTCAAAATTCAGGATTAAATGAAATTGAACATGTAATACAAGCTACAGGGAATGATATGTTCAAGAATAATGCCGCAGAATGTATTGATGGATCAGAAGCAATGAAACAGAATGAGTCGATTGATTATATTGACAGTGAAGAGAATTGCCATTCTGTTAATGACACTGTTTCCTTAGATAATTTCAGAGAAAGGAGTTTTGAAATGTTCAAAGAAACTCAACTATCTGGACAATCTAATTTGAAAGAAGAGTTGGGAGAAACACATTTGGTAGAGGAATTTTCATCAATAAATAAGGAAGTTGAAATACCTGTTCAAGTTCAAAATTCAGGATTAAATGAAAGTGAACATGTAATACAAGCTGCAGGGAATGATATGTTCAAGAATAATGCCGCAGAATGTATTGATGGATCAGAAGCAATGAAACAGGATGAGTCGATTGATTATATTGACAGTGAAGAGAATTGCCATTCTGTTAATGACACTGTTTCCTTAGATAATTTCAGAGAAAGGAGTTTTGAAATGTTCAAAGAAACTCAACTATCTGGACAATCTAATTTGAAAGAAGAGTTGGGAGAAACACATTTGGTAGAGGAATTTTCATCAATAAATAAGGAAGTTGAAATACCTGTTCAAGTTCAAAATTCAGGATTAAATGAAAGTGAACATGTAATACAAGCTGTAGGGAATGATATGTTCAAGAATAATGCCGCAGAATGTATTGATGGATCAGAAGCAATAAAACAGGATGACTCGATTGATTATATTGATAGCGAAGAGAAATGCCATTCTGTTAATGACACTGTCTCCTTGGGTGATTTCAAAGAAAGGAGTTTTGAAATGTTCAAAGAAACTCAACCATCAATACAATTTAATTTGAAAGAAGAATTGGGAGAAACAGAATTGGTAGATGATTTTTCATCAATAAATAAGGACGTTGAAATACCTGTTCAAGTTCAAAATCCAGGATTAAATGAAAGTGAACATTTAATACAAGCTGTAGGGAATGATATGTTGAAAAATACTGCCAAGGACGCAACATCTGAAGAAATAGATATTAATGCGCAGAACGTAATTGAAAGTGTTACTGTTAATGAAAACAAATATTTTGAAATGTCTAGCTCTGAGGGAACAAGGAATGAGATACCTACATGCAATGAAAGCATGCATTTAATTAACTTAAAAGAAACAAGTACAATCGAAGATTCTTCATCCGTAAATATTGTCAGTGAAAGTCCTAACAAGCAGTTTTTTAGTCCATTTATAGATAATACGGAAGAAGCGAGATATGTGAATAATGCCAATATCTCTTTACAGAGTGCTCAACAACTTACTTGTTTTACTAAGCTTAATGATGAAACAGGAGCCATGAAAGATTCTATATCTGAAATTAATGATAAAGAATATTTCTTTAAAGCAGCAGATTCTATGCCTTTAGACAATAAAAAGAGTAGTTATGGCCATGTTGTAAAATGCCAACTAGTCAAGCAATCCAATCTGGGAGACGTTTCAGGAGGCAACCATTCAATAGACAAACTTGTATCACAGTTTGGGAACTTCAGTATAAGTTCACAAGCTCTGAATTCTGAATTTAATAAAAATGATTCTGAAATACAACTAAAGGAAGACATCATATTCGAGAATAATGCCAAAGAAAATAAGTCTGAAGAGATAAACCAAGTAAGAAATGGTAGTAGTGAGTCCAGGAATGAAACTGACACCCATAAAACTCTTCTTTTAAACCTCTCTGGCTTTGAGGGGACTAGAGAAGAAATACTTACAGCCAATGATAATGTGAATGAAATTAGTTTGAAGGAAAAAAGTACAATCCAAGACTCTTTGTCCATGCATGATGCTAGTGGAAGTCCTGTCAAGCATTATTTTAGTTCATTCACAGCAGATAAAGAAGAATCTGTAGTACAGGATAATATCAATGTTTCATTTCAAAATTCTCAGCAACTAACTGGTTTTACACAACCCATTGATGGAAAAATAGCAAAGGAAGAAACAGTGCCTGTAATTGATGAAATAAATAATTTGTGTAGTGCAACAGATTATGTTACTTTAGACAATTTTAAAGATCTAAGTACTGATAATGTTGTCAAAACCCAACTAGTTGAAAAATCCAAGCTGGATGACGTTATAGGAGATACACCGTTAACAGATAAACTTATATTGCAGAATGAGAATATTACGACTGGTTTACATGTTCAGAATTCTACTCCAAACAAAAATGAATCTGAAATACAACAAACAGGAGAAATCCTATTTCAGAATATTGCCAAAGAAATCATACCTGAAGAATTAAATCAAGGATCAGATAATAGTAGCAACTCCATGATTGAGACTAACGTTAACAACACTTATCTTTTAGAAGTATGTGGCACTGTGGAGGCAAGTGAAGAAATGCTTCACTACTTCACAGTTAATGAAAACATCCATGAAATGAGTTTGAAGGAAATAAGTTTAATAAAAGATTCCTCATTTATAACTGATGATGAAGAGTTTAAAATGCACAGCAATACTGACATTTCTTTCCAGAATAATCAACAAAATAGTTTTGCTGGGCTGATTGATGAAACAAGATCAATTAATGGGTGTGTGTCTAAAACTAATGATGCAAAAAGTCCCTATGCAGTAAAAAAAATTGTTTCTGTAGACGATTTTAAGGACACAAGTGTTGATGGTGTCAAAGCTGAAAAAGTGGAAGAATCTAATGTGTATGAAGTTCCAGGAGACACTAATTCCACAGATGAATTAATATCACAGAATGAAGATATTAAGATTAGTCCACAAGATCAATGCTCTGGTCTAAATCAAAATGAATCTGAAATACATATAACAGAAGACATCATATTTCAGAATAATGTCAAGGAAACCCTCCCTGAAGAACTACAGCCAGGAACAGATTATAGTAGCGAGTCCATGAATGAGACTGACGTGATCAATAAAACTCATCTTCTGGACGTGTCAAGCTTCGAGGAGAATAGAGAAGAAATATTTCCAGCAAGTGATAGCATGTATGAAATTAGTTTGAAAGAAGCAAGTACAATCAAAGATTCTTTGACCATGAGTGTTGCTAGTGAAATTCCTAAAGTGCAGTGTAATACCAATATTTCTTTTGATAGTGGTCAACTAAATAGTTTTACTGGGCTAATCGACACAGAGTGTCCCCTTACAGCAAAAAATTCTGTGTCTTTTAGTGATTTTAAGGAGAGAAGTTATGATTGTATCAAAGCCCAAGAAGTAGAACAATCCAATACAGAGAAAGTTCCAGAAGATACACATTCAATAGATGAACTTTTATTACAGACTGTGAATACTAAGCTTAATCTACCAGTTCAAAATAAAAGTGAGTCGGAAATACAACTAATGCAAGGCAATATACTTGATTGTAATACCAAGAAAACAATTCCCGAAGAACTACAGCAAGGAACAGATTTTAGTAGTGAATCAATGAACGAGACTTACATGAACAACACTCATATTTTGGATGTATCTGTCTCTGGTTATACTAGAGAAGAAGTAATTACAGCAAATGATAGCATACATGATTTTAGTTTGAAGGAAAGTAGTACAATACAGGAAGACTCTTTACTCATGAATGTTGCCAGGGAAAGTCTTAACCAGCAGTATTTTGGTTCATTCACAGCAGATAAAGAAGGGTCAGATGTGCAGAATAATACCAGTGTTTCTTCACAGAATGGTGAACAGATGACTTATTTTGAACTGACTGATGAAAATGAAGCACCAATTAGTAATGAAGATGTTTCCTGTGATGTAAATTATACTGTTCATTTGAATGAATTTAGTGAAAGTTATTTTGAGACTGATCTTAATCACACTGATTTTGTAGAGCAAACTAATATGGAAGAGGTTCAACAATCTGGCATAAATAATAATGAATATGATACTCAAACAATTGAAGAATCTACATCAGAGAATAAATTAGGTGAGATAACCATTCCTGAAGAAATTTTGCGAGGAAAAGTAGAGTGTACAGTATATAATGAAATGGAACATCTAAAGAACAATAACTTACTATTAGAAGAAAATATATTGTCTCTCAAGACTACTCTTGATGAATTAAAAAAAGAAAATGATGATTTAAAAAATACCCTACAATCTCAAGGAGAAAAGAATATTGAAATTTTGCATAAAGAGCACAATGAAATAGAACGTCTAAAGAATAACAACTCACTCTTGGAAGAAAATGTACTATATCTTAAATCTACACTTGATAAATTGGAAAACGAAAATGAGAAGTTGATAAATATCTTGCAATCAGAAGGAGAAAAGGAAAAGGAAGTGGACCGATTGACAGCTATGTTGGGGAAACAAAATAATGAGATAATTGATCAAAATGAAAGATTATCTAAGCTGTCTAGGGAATTGAACGAAAAAGAACAGCAGATTAACAATCTATTCTTAGATCAGGCTAACCTGGAGAAAACAGTCACTTCTTTGAACAATCAAGTAGAAGAACTAAGAAAAATAGAAGACAAATTAAAGTTGAATCTTCAAGAAGAGATAAATAAAAATGAAGAAGTACTAGTGTTTAGTAAGTCACTTGAAGAAAAATCATCCATGCAAGCTGAAAGCATTACTAAACTTAACAGTGAGCTTTGTAACAAAGACAGTCAAATTATGTCTCTTATAAATTCTAATTCAGAATTAAAAGATGCCATTGAAGTTCTCAATCAGAAACTCAATCAATTAAAGGAATTTGAAAAGGAAAATGAAAATCTAAGATCCTCTATGAAACAAAACGATAAAGAATTGAACAATATAAAATCTTCTTTTGAAGAACAAGTTTCAAACCTTAAGGCACAAAATGACCTTTTGTGGAATCAGTTGAAAGTAAGCTCTTCTAAAGAACAAAATATTTTTGCACTCAAAGAGGAAAGACTTTTACTTGAAGAAAAGCTATGTCAGATGAAAAGTGAAATACAGGACATTAATAATTTGAAATCTGATAATAAACACCTTGTTGAGGTAATAACCAATAAAGATTCTGAAATTCATAATCTTATTTCTGATAAGAAACAATTAAAGAAATCCTTGATGAAAGCAAGTGATAAATTAAATGAAAGAGACATTGAAATAGAAAAATTAAGTGAATTGTTGATTGAAAGAGACACAGAAATAGACAACCTTAGTGAAAACTTAAAACTAAAGAATGAAAAAATAACTTCAATAAATGAAGAAAGGATAGTTTTACAAAACAATTTAGATGAGTTAACGAAACAAGAAGAAATACTAAAAGGAGAATTAGCAGAGAACATTGGTAATGTTAGTGAATTTATAAGCAGTTTAATGTTAGAAAATGCCAATCTTATCGAAAAAGTAACTGAATACGAAGGAAGAGAACTGAATATAACTTGTAAAATTAAGTCCATGAAGGAAGAACTTTTAGAAGGCAAAAATGTTTTTAACAGTTTGCAGACAGAAAAAGAAAGCTTGTTAGCATCTATTACTAACTTGAAGGAAACTGTATCATTGCTTACAAAAGAGTTGGATGGATATAAAAAACAGTGTTCTGATATTACAAACGTGAAAGAGGAAAACATCAAGTTATCTAAAACAGTTCAGGATCTCAATGAAAAGCTACTTGTAATGGAAAATGAAAGAATCTGCCAAATGGGAGACATGAGCGGCCTGAGCGAAACTATTAGTAGTCTATTATTTGATAGTCAAGCGCTTTCAGAACAGTTAAAGATTTCTTCAGAAATGAGTGAACGCTTAGCTTTCATAACTGCTGAACACAGTCAAATGGAGAAACAGTTATTTCAATGTGATCAGAACAATCAAATGCTTCGTCAATCAATTTTAACTCTTCAGAACCAGCTTCAGGATGCTCTAGCCAAAGAAAAAGTTATCGATGAATTGATGGAACGTAATCTTCATTTTGAAAACAAACTTTCAGACGCTTTAGTCAAAGAGTCAGAGATGAACCAAATAAAGGAAGAAAATCAAATTCTTTTAAAGGTCGCTGAGATTCACAAGGGTTGTGAAGAAGTAACATGTATGCTTCAGAAAGAAAAATCCGCTCTTGAATTCAGAATTGAAACCTTGACTGAAGCTTTTGAAACCCAGCAATGTAAGCAAAATATATCTGAAACGCAAATGAAAGAATATTTACAATTGAAAGAAGTTATGATAGGTGAAATTAATTCTTTAACTGGAGATATTTGGAATGCAGAATTGGAACCACTAATAGATGTGTACAAGAAGTTGATGAAGGAATTTATTAATAAGGAAAAAGAAGTAATATTTTCTCTTCAGAGTGACTATGAAGGTAAAATCAAAGTTATGGAAGAGAATTCACTCTACTTGAATAATGAGCTTAAAGAGAGAGAGATCGTTATATCCCAACTAGAAAGTGAATTACATGAATCCAAGATCCAGTTGAATCACCGTGATAACATAATATCTAGTTTAGAGCATGAGCTTCTAGCTGTTAAAAATGAAATAAATAATCATCAAATTCAAGAAATCAAGCTGCAAGCTGAAAGTGAAAAAGAAGCATTATTGGTTGATCTAAACAACATGAAGTGCACTAAGTCTGAGCTGGAAGAAAAAATTTCAAACCTAATCAAAGAAATAGCTTCTAATAATAAAGAAATTTGTCAGTTACAAATTGATTTAAAAAATGTGAGTTGTGAAAAAGAAAACCTTTTAAGGATTGCTAATGATGTTGAACAACAAGAAGTCTTAATAGACGAACTAAAAGTAAAATTTAATAATGAACAATTATTCACCTTTCAACTCAATCAACAACTTGTGGATAAAAACATTGAAATCAGTCAATTAACTGAGTCTTTAGAAAAGAAGGAAGTTGAGACTAGACAGCACCAGACAAGAATTGAAGAAATGGAAGAAACAATTTTGAAACTAAGTGCTATTGAAATGGAGTTTAATGCAATAAAATACATATTATCTACACTCGAATTAGATTTAGAAACCAATGTTGATTCTTCACAAAGTTGTCGAGGTTTAGGGGATGTACTTTCTGATTTTGTCAAAACCTTTAAAAAATTACAAATAACCAACAATGAATTGAAAATGGAATTATCAGATCAAATTAAAATATGCAAGTCTTTAGAAAATCAAACCAACGATATGAATGAAGAAATAAAGTCTTGTAAGCTATTGTATGATGAAGATTTTCTTCAGTTTAAGGAAGAGCTTGCTGCTAAGAATTTGGCTATTGCAAATTTGACTGAATCCCTTGAACAGTTGAAGCAGAATACTTGCTTAGGTCCCAATTCAAAAACTGAATTAGCAGAATTGGAAATAATGAAGGATGATTTGAATAAACTTAGAGAGGAAAATAAGCAACTTCAAAATTATTCAACTAAAATTACTGAAGTAAATAGAAAGTTATCCTGGGAAATTGAAGAACTTAGCAGATCTATTAAATCTGAAAAACAAAACAATCTTGATCTCAAGGCAAAATGTGATCTTGCCACTAGTCAAGTTGCAGAGCTTTCAAAGAACAACTTGCAGTTGAATGATAAAATTGAAGCTTTAGAAGGAAAACTAAATTATGATGTTATGAGTTCACTGACAATTGTATTTCCTCCAGGTGTTAACACAGTAGACAAGCAAGTTCAGTACTTGCATGGGAAAGTAACTGAATGTGATCAGATAAATGTCAAATTCAATAAACTTACTGACGAGTATGACTCTATGAAACATGAATATGAGAAATCCAAAGAATACATACGTAATCAAGATCAAAAACTTTCTAAGTACATGAAACGAGAATTAGAACTTAAAAAGCAATTGAATTTGAATTTGCAAACCTCAAATGATAGTAACATTCTGAAAGAGTTGAAAACTGAATTACTTTCTTTGTTTCCTGAAGAAAAGATTTCTTTGAATCAAGTTTTGGTTAAAATTAAAGTTCTAGTTCAAAGTGAAAGGGCAACAGTAAAAAGTTCAGATACCACAGAGTTGGAAGAAAAAATTGAGGAGCTTTCTCAGGAAAATAAAGATTTAGATTTGGAATGTGAAATGATGAATAAAAAAATCAAAGAGCAAGAAGAGCTTTTAGCCTCTGTTTTCAAAAGAGAAGAATATCTTAAAAAAAGAAATGAAGAATTGGAGTCCCAAATTAACCGGTCACAATATAATAGGAATCCATGTAATATTGATGATAATGGACTTGAAGAATTATTTGAAGTTTTTAAAGATAAGCCGTCCTCATTAAAGAGTTCAATTAACTTAGTAAAAGGTTTAATTAGCGAGAATCAGTCTTTAAAAGAACAAGTCTTTGAATCAAAAGAAGAATATGCCAGCTTAGACAAGGAATGTGAAGATATGTTAAAAGCCTACAAAGAAAAAGAAAAAGATCTAGAAGATGTGTTGAAGAGAGAGGCCAATACAGTATCAAGCTTTCAGATTAAACAACAAGAACTGGAGGAAGAGCTACGACTGTTGTCTGAGAAACTTAAGATGACTCAGGAAAACACAATCACTTCACAAGGTAATTACATTTATTTCACACATTTGGTTATTATCATTGTTATGTTGCTTGACGAGTCAGTTGTTAAATCTTGTTTCTCAAATAAACTGAAAATAAATTAAGGGGATTTCAATAAAACAACATCTAGATAGCCCTCAACTTAGTATATTCATATAATAAATATTTCAAATAATGTTTCCAAGGGGTAATTAATTTTCATCATAAAACTATAAATGTTGAAACTATTCCAAAAACACTTAAACTCTTGTAAAGAAACAACAGATAAGTCATAAATCTTGGTTACAAATCAGAATTGAGTATTCAAACTTGTCGTAAGAGGGTGTGTGAAAGAAATTTGATGACCATTTTTGAAAAAATAAACTTGTTAAATTTTATTCTTACAATAAGTATATATGAGACGTAACATAAGAACGTAACACAAAATGTAAGAACTTTTTGGCAGTTAACTGTTACTGTTTGTTTTCTTAATATACTTAATTATGTTGATTCTTTAATTGTAGATGCTTTCACTTAGTCACAGTCTTTATTTATAGCCCGTGGATGGTCGAGGAGTGAGCGCCGCGTTGCGCTCACTGTTCATGTTTCTACAAAACATGGAGTTTGTAATATATCCACATGAAATTCAGAATAGCTGCATTTTGGAGTGTCATTAGTCAAGGGAATCCAGTGGTGGAGGTTATTAATACCTTTGTTTCGTGATGAGTTGTGCAGTAAACACAGCTTGCACAACAATAAGGTCTTTTGTTTAGTAATAAATTATGTTTTAGCAAATTTGCCATAGGGAAGAAGCTATTACTGTATGTCTCATGGCGAGACTTAAGCCCGGGACCATGTTATTTTTTCTTCTTTAGGTGCCTAGAGACCAAAAACAATAGTCGTTAAAATTTATATATATGTGTGTGTGTGAGTGTTTCAATGTTTTATATATATGTGTCTGTGAACACGTTAACTCTCGTAAAAATGGTACGATCGAGACCAAATGTGGTAGAGACGTGTATTCTCACATTTGCTCGGACGAGTTCGTAAACCAGACATATCAGTCAATGGGAACGGGTAGTTTGGGGGGGGTTTTGTACCCCAAAATGGGTTTTTTGCATTTTTCCTGTGTAATTTTAAAAAAATTTTAAATTTTATCTTTCACCATTAGAATCAGCTTAAAAAACTACACAATTAAGTTTTATTCTATCTCCAACGGATACCAAGATACAGTATTAAAAAATCTGAACACAGTACGTTGTATTTTGGGGCTCCAATGTTAATCTTATGGAGGATAAGTAAAAATTAATACTTCCCATATCAATCAATATTTTTGGATTAAACTTGGTATTTACCTTCATGTTGTTGATACCCACTCGTTTATGCTCAAAAATCATAATTTAGAGGTTATCATGGGAACAAACCTGGGGGTATTATTTTAATGCAATGACTATTAGCAAAATGCATTTTTAATAGCACCCTTTGTTTTAAATATTTAATTGAAAAAGTTAAATTAATTTATAACAAAGTCTATAGTTTGAGAGTTTTTAATTTTTTTACTGTAAAACTAGTTATTTTTAGTTTTGTAAATAATTAAAGGTTAGAAAAAATAGTTTAACAAAAGTGGTATGATATAATTTGTTTGAAATTTGTGATATATAAATCGTTAACAAGGCATTTAAAAAGGTGAGCGTAGCACTAACATCGATCATCCGTATAACACAAGTGACCTCGACCAATGGCTGTATAATCAATCACTCTAAACAGTTTGTGTTTCAACTACTAGTAAATGTTGTCAGTTATTATTTTTGAGTTACTATACTTATCTTTATATTTCAATTAATGTGTTTTGAGTTACAGTATAATTGTATCACAATGCTGTATAGCTGGTTTTTTATACCTAGGAAATGCATTTTATTTGTTCCTCCTGATATCTGGCTTTAAAAACCACAACCCTGACTGATCACAATATATAGGGGAGGGGGTATATGCGAGGTTCTACTTTAAAAATGTAATTTTTAGTAACTTTCTAGCTATTGTGTTAGGAATCAATGACCAAGTTTCCTGAGAAATAATTTTTCTGTATTCTTTTAGCACCGTGCCAGTGTGAAGAGTTGAAGTCTCAATTGTTAGAACTTAAGGTGGATCTAGCTAAACGTAATGCTAAAATCACTGCACTAGAAATGGAATTTGAAGCTGACAACTTTCCTCTGAAGAAGAAAGTTGCTGAACTTGAAAAGTCATTAAATCAAGCAAAACAGAAGGTGAGCTAAAAAAATTTTAAGTTTTGAAATTCAAATAAGAAATGCTAAGACATAACATATTTGGGTCTATTCGGAAGATTGAATATGCATTATTTCAAACTGTAAGTGTTAATACTTACTTACTTACTGCTGTGGCCACTGGTACCCTAGAAGGTACTTGGCCTCTCCAACACACTGCCTCCATAGATCTCTGCTTCTCGAATCTTCCTTCCTTCTCCCTAGCTTCCTCAGGTCTTTCTCCACTTGGTCGAACCATCTAAGTTTCGGTCTTCCAAGGGGTCTTTTACCTTCTGGGTTGTTCTTTAAGACGTTCTTCGATAGGGAGTTGTCGTCTTTCCTTAGAATGTGCCCTGCCCATCTCAACCTTCTGCTTCATACTGTGAGTGTTAATATTAGGTGAAAAATTTTAAACAGGAAGGTTGTAAGAATAATGTCATTGTCAAAGACTGCAGTGCACCTTGACTTGCTGCGGGTTGTGCTGCAGCTGCTAACGTTTGTCAACGCATCGTCGTATTGTATTTTACGCATCCTTGCAGTTCTCCCTGTCCGCACTTCTGAAAACTAATCACCTTAATCAGAATTGTACTGTAATATAAGATATTTTTAGAAGCATAAATTTCATTGTCTGTAAATTAGGTAGGAGGAAAAATTTCTTAAAGAAGGGAGAAATCATGTGACAATGATAGTGGTTATTCTTCAATGTAGTTTGTGCAGAAAGTGAACAATAAAATTCCCAATTCTTTATAGTGTACTTGATCTTAAAATTTTACTTCTTATCACCTTACAATTCATTCTTTTTAATCTTCTGCTTATCTAACATAAAAATAAGCAGTTTATTTTAAATAGTGCAGTCTGTTGAAAATGTGTCTTTATTTCAGTGTAATCAATTTACAAAAATAATAATGGAGCATTCTCTTAAATTGATATTTCAGGTCACCCGTTCTTTTACCATTAGAATTCAGACAATCCATTATTGACATGTTCATCAGGAACAGTGTACGTGTGTGTCAAAGTTGAAAGCTAAATATGAATGACATATATACAAATTTATCAAACCCCTTTAAAAAACATTTCAATGGTAATATTTTAGTTGAGTCATAGTGCAAAACAAACTTTAGTAATGTTTTCTTCCTGGATGTTTGTACCAACATGTAGGCTATGTATCTCTCCTAATATATTTAAAATTAAAATTTTTAGCAGTAAACGTGTTCTAAGTTCATGGACATGCAGGTAGAGATCAAACACTTATACTATGTTTATTAATTATTAATCTCATTAACTACATAAATATTTGACTGAATGTATTATGTGAGCTCAGTTTGGGCTAACCGGTATTATTTTGTTGTTACTTCTTTTCAAGCAAAATGTAATCATAAATCTATATTTTATATGCATACAGATAAATGAATTGAAGTCTGAAGTGCGGAGAAATCAAGAGCAAATGTGTGACTTCACTGTGGGAATCAGAACAGAATGTGAGCGTTGTAGAAGCCTAGGAACTACTCCCGACCCAACCCTTACCTCTACTCTCACCACCTTGCAACAAGAACTACAAGAGAAGACCAAAGAGATTCATATTCTGAAGGCCCTCTGCAAGACTCGCAATCAACGGATCAAGGAGCTAGAAGAACGTGATACCAGTCAGAAGTTACCTAGGTCACAAAGGTAAAAGAGAAAGCAATATAACTTTCAGAGAGTGCCCACCATCTGGGTTTGTTGTCTCCAATGATTATACTTATCATTGTTATTCCCGTCCATTAATTTTAGACGACAATGATGTATATACATACATACATACATATCCTGTCCCGTTCCGATTATCTTCGGGTCTGGGTGTTTACTAGGCCTCTCCATATTCTTCTTCCTCCACATACTGCCATTGTACTCCTCTTGCTTCTACATCCCGTTTCACCTCGTCGATCCACCATCTGGGTTTGTTGTCTCCAATGATTATTTGGGATTCTTACATCTTCCATTCTCTTTACGTGACCGAACCATCTCAATCTCGACTTCTCTACTCGTTCTCTCAAACTTTACAACGACAATGATGTATTGTCTGTAATTTTAAATAAAGCCAATATTGGCTTCAAAGTTATTTTAGTACAGTTTGCACTTTGCACATGTATTTGTTAAATCTTTTAAGTAAAACCAAAGACTAAATTAACCCAATTTAATCGGTCTTACGCAAAAGCAGATGTTCTAGAGACAAACATAATGGTTGCTGAAATGTATCCGATGACGGAAGCTAAATTATTGTGAATTGTATAATGGCATCATGCGAATTTATAAAACATGTCACATGTGTTGGTTGTTGTTCCCTCTCAGTATTAGTTATTATTGGGACCAAATTCATAAAAATTCTTCTAACCAGGTGGTATATTGAATCTGCTAAAGTAATTCTTTTCTTATAGTCTGCTACCTTCACCATCTTGGATTTTTAGATCAGTAAACTATATTGAACAATGAAACATGACTCTTCAAACATGAATTTTCAAATTACTGCGAAACTGATTAGTTTGTAATCTGATTATGTTTCTCATAAAGATATTCAGCAGCTATATATGTGATTAAAAATGTTGATCAACTATTTTGAACAGATTTGTTCAGTAATAGTTTATCGTCTATCTGCTAAATAACAACCCTCTCAAATAAATGAAAAATTTCAATTTTTATCAGACAGATTGCTGAAGGAGATTACAATCCCCTTTAAAATGACAAGAAATAAAAATGCTTCTATGATAAAAAAACCATATTCGACTGTGTCTATAATCCTTATATAACAAGCTGCTAAAGGCAGGTTTCTCTGATTGTCAGCAATGTGTCAAAATCTAGGATAAGTAACGAATGAAATAAACTTTATAAAACAGATTCTCTTTGTACAAATTTGCTGATGTATTTTACCTGTAAACCCTCCCCCCCCAAAAAAAATATCTAAAATTTCTCAAAAATGGCTCCAATGATTTTGATGAAAATTGTATGATTTATAGCTCTTTATGAGATAAAATATAATGATACCACCTGCATTTCTTAAAATATCATGGTTTAAAAATAAGTTATGGGCTTTAAAAGTCAAAAAAATCAATAAAGGTAAAGTGTAGTTAGACTACCACCATTGAAACCAGCTTAAAAACTAAACTAATTTGTATTTTTGAATTAACGGTTCCAGAGAAAAGTTAAATTTACTTTCCATGATTAACACAGTACTTTGTCTGAGAGCATGCAGTGTTATTAGCAAGAATATTAAAATATCAATTTCTTCCTTATTTTCCGTTTCCATGAAACTTGCTACGCCGCGTAAGTTCACATCACCCAATAAAACCCACTCAAAAAAGTTTGGATAACAGTGGGTGGGGGATTCCCCCATAAAATAGTAACATACCAAAACATCAGTCTGTGATACCAGTAGGCTAATTATTTTAATTTTTTGTACTAATTTAATACAGTTAAAGCTATCAACTCCACAGTAGCTTCCTAAAGTAATCTCATAAACAACATATTAAAATTATGTTCGTTTCCTTCACTGACTTCTTTTTCATACAAGAATTTGTAAAAAATAGGCGGTCTGATAGACAGGTGTTTTGGTTAGCGTAGACAGTGAGTATTTATACTCACTGGCATAGATAAGCATTAACATTGTTCTAACTGGTCTCCCAGACCAGTATTTCGGTTTAAGTTTTTTTTTCATTAAAGATGAAAGTAATATTTGTACAGTTGTAAGTTGTAATTATACAGATTAATAAGGAAAAAATTTAATTTATAGTTTGTTAACTTAAAATTGTTATCTAAATGCTGAAATAGTAAAGTGCATCTGAGACCGGGTGTTTCTAATAACATTTAACGAAACATGTTTCGGTAAAAGTGTTAATACATACATACATATACATATCCTCTTCTCCACGTCCTTCTTCTGAAGGTGCTGGAGTCGTCAAGCATATTGTAATATTGCATATTGTAATTTAACTCTGTTTCTCTTGTTATTTTAAAAAATTGGATGATTATTTTTTTAAACAATAAATTATTACCTCATATTTAGATAAACTTTAAAGAATATGATAGTTTTATTAGATGTCGTTTTTTAATTTACTTAAAGGAGAAATTATGTGTCATTCCACCGATACCGTTTATTTTATTATTGATTTTTTTTATTGTATTTGTATTAATCAAGTTAGGTATACAAACTGGGACTGTGGCGACGTCCTGTAATCCAGCTACTTGGAGGTCACGAATTGTGGATAGTTGTGAGAGATGGTTGGTGGATGTAGTGTTCTCTTGTGTGGATTAACGTCCGCACTAATAAATACTACGTTAATCCACAAAGACCATCCTCTAATTAGACCAATTCGTAATTCAGAGGCCGTGGTTCGGATTCCAAAAATGTAGGTCCATTAGTTGCCATGTTGCCATCGGCTGTTGGGCTATTAATTAACAGTCCTGTCTAAGGAACATGTCAGCCTTAGTCAGTAACAAGACTACAAGATCGCGCCACACTCATCCTACATTCATTCCTCATCCATACTTGGCTTAAAATACCTACCTGGGTAGGTCGCCATTTCAGTTAAAAGTATAAAGTCTATTTTAAATTTTACTTTTGATTTCAGGTCTGCTTTGAAAGAGGTTAAGGAAAATAAGACAACATCCCTGCCACCAATTAAACATAGTAAAGACAGCCTTCACCAATGAACATTTTTGTGAGGCAATTTAAGATAGGAATAGGATAGTTATTTTATCAGAGAATACAATATTACAAATACATGCAATTTCTTATTTACATTATCTATATTTCTAAGCACTGAAGATATAAAATATATCTCTTTATATACTAACAATTGATCTCATTTCAAGTACCAAGACTGTTGTCTGGAATATTATAGCTTTAACATATAAATTAAACAGGTTTTGTTCTATGTTCACAGTATATTTAGTTCCCCATTTATAGACATACACTTTATTTTAAATGAAAATATGTCACATTCTTGTTAGGTTTCTTTGTAATATATTTAAAAATGTCTCAACTAAGATCCTCACAGTAAACCTCGATCTTCTATATTCTTTGTTCTATTGTATAATACTCTATATATATTATTTTAAACATTTAGGTGCATTTAACCATGTCTATATTGTATATTGATAGACTAAATAAAGTGTTTTTTTATATTTCTCTGTTATTTCTATAACCTTCAATTGAATGGGTCCCCATTAAAACGTTCCAAGTGACAAAAACCTAGTTTTGAGTTATCAAGCGTAGAAAGTTGAATTTACCGAGGAGTCTTACGGAGCGTGCCGATTCTTACAGACTAAATCAGGGCTGCAAACTCAAATATCTTCAAAACCAAATACACCACGATGTAGTTTGTGGTGTCTTGAACCTTTTTCACTAATATCTCCGTTTTTTAAATTTTGTCGCTTGGAACGTTATCCGGGGGACCCATTCAATTATTCATTTCGCACAGTCAATTTGTCTCAAAACTAACACAGAAATGTATAGAGCTCTTGTAAGTTAACTGCCTGAGTGGTTATAGTGCGCCTTCAAGAATGAAGACAATAAAAACGCTGAAAGGCACAGAAAATCCGAAAATAACAAGTGAACAGGTCGAGAAATGAGTCTCTTAGGTTATCTACTGACTTCAGTCCTCCCAATTGAGAAAATATTTTGGCAAATTTCCTTTAAGAAAATATTGACTACCTTGGTTGTAATAACAAGACCTATCCTAGTCCTGAAACCAATTTTTTACATTTTGAAGTCCCCAGATGCCAAAAACACCATTTGTTGGAGACTTTTATATGTTTCTCTAAACATTTAACAGAATAAATGTCAAGTGAATTTCGTTTAATCTTCATATATCTCTAACAAGTATAAGTTCTGATAAAGCATGCTGTAAAATTGAATCATTTTTATTTTTTGTGGCAGCAAACCTACTTACTCATTTCCCCATCTTGTCAAACTCAAACTCTTTATTCACCATAAACATTACAATGTTGAGAATAGCTCTTGTAACAGATGGCATGTCATATTTATATCTAGTTACAATATTGTATGTTTATAAAATATATTATATGGGTACTAGAAAATGCTTTATTAAACCCCTAGCACAAACAAGTTGTACTCACTTAAAAAAAAATCATTAATGTGTAGGGACACAATTCCACCAAGTAAATCTCCAGCTCTTTCAAAAATTTGTTTATTTTGTCTTTATTCTTCAAATCTCTACTTAGTCGATTGTATAGTTTTATGGCCATGTTATATGAGCCCTTTTCCAACAAAGATAATCTATATTTGGGGTACGGCAGGGTGTTCCCAATTCTAGTACCATGCCAATAGCCTTATTGATAGTAAAAAAATTGGATTTTTTTTAAACTTTAAAATTTAAAAAATGTAAAGCCGTGGTACTGTCAATAACGTAGAACTTTTGACTTTTCGTATTGCTCGAATGGCCTGTTTTTGAAGTTTGAATATTTTATTGATTAGTGATGTTCCTCCCCAAAGGGTGATAACTACATCTTACAATTGATAAAAAATAACCATGGTAAACTAGAAGACCTGTTTTTATATCTGATATGTTTGCTATTGACCTAATAGCATACAAAGATTTTCTCAGCTTTTTTGCTGAATGTCCAGAATTTGTTAATGCCATTTTAAATTATTTTGCAAAGTGAAAACTAAAAGGTTCACTCTGTGGGAGTTTGAACAAAGTTCTTCATTTGGCATGATAAATTCCTCAGCCAGTATTTTATTTCCGTAATTAGAAGTGAAAGTCAGTATTTTTGTTTTGGAGCAATTCAAATGAAGACTATTGCTAACCAGATCAGATAGTTAATGGAGAGTATTTATAACATTTAATTTTGTTGCATCTTTAGTTTGACAGTTAATAAATGCTGCTGTGTCATTTTCAAAAAGATAAAGTGGTGTGTTAATGTTAATTAATGTACAATAAAAACAATACTTGTCCTAATATGGAACCCTGTGGCTTATACTTATGTAGGATACAAGCAAATCTCATACAAGAGCAATGTTTATATATATATACTTCTGTGGCCATTCAAAAATCCAAGTTAATGAGTTTTGGCCTCGCCAACTATTTCAATTTTATAAATAAATAACTTTCAGGGTAAAAATTAAGTCCTTGATAGGTCCCATGTCTAAGAAAACTTCTGTTCTTGTTTTGAAAAGTACAACTTGTAAAGTGTACTTGCTAATGTAAAGTAACTGCATTTAGTTACGAAGTTGTGCTGTTAGTATGTTGTAAGTTAGTAATTTTTATTATTTTCTTGTAGCCTGTTTTATACTGAACACAAAAATATATAATATTTAACTTTGCATAGTATCCATAATTTTTATGGTTTTTTTAACTAATCATGAGAAGTGGCCAGAAATGAGCCAGTAGCTGGAGGGTTATTTCCTTAAATAAATATTACCATGTTCTTTGATAGCAGTATACTCTCACTGTAAATGCTTACTGCATGTATTTCTCATGGCAACAAACCTACCTACAGTAGAACTCCAATTATCCGAATTAATGGGGACCGGGACCCATTCGGATAATCAAATATTCAGATAATCGGAGTTTTTTTTAAATTGAAAATTATAGATAAAAAAGCTACGTTTTGATATTGCACTATTTCTTTATTGAATTAAATTTAAGAAACATGATATTTTTACATGTTTTAAATATAAATAAAATGTACGTACTTACATTTTACACGCAAACACTGGCTTCGCGGGGGGAAGAAAAATAGCACAATTAGACTTTTTTTGGACATATTTTTTTCTGAAAGTGATGAATAGTCGGAGTTCGGATAATTGGAGTTCTACTGTACTTATTTTGCATGTTACATGGAAAATAAATATTAAGTAAAGCGAATGGATCAAAAAAAGTAAACCACTAGAAGTATATGATAACACACTTTGGTAAGCCAGTACTATATATATATATAAGTACCTTACATAGGATAGCTTAGTTTGCATCCCAATTACTGCTCCTAATTGTTTCATAAATGGTAAGTCACTGAGTACGGAGACGCAGGTGTGCTGCTTCAGAGAGTTACTTTACGTTTTAACATAGAGGTTACAACGTCTATACGTATTTCCTCTCTGGTTGAACATTCAATTGCTTTAAAATAGTAAAAAATCGATTACTTTCGACTATTCCATCAGTGAGTAGATAATCCCAAGTAATTTGGTCATTTGCTAGCTTAAGGTTAGCGTGGACCTGTTGGACTTCGGTGCAAGTGGCGACGGATTCGATCCCCAGGATGGCCACAAAATTTAGATGAGAAAATATTACAATACACAGTGTACTACGAAATTACATAGCTTATAGCTGAGCTTGCTGAACTGATAGCAAACAAGATAGAAAAAATAATTACAAGCACAAGATTATTTTTATCTCTTGCTTTGCTTGCTTTTATAGAACAGTGTCTCCAGGTGTGGGGATTTTCCCCATATTGGGAATTTTTAGCCCTAAAAATTAGACGTGATGAATTTTGTGGAGAATTTTAATTTTTTTAAATGAATAAAAACTAACCGGTTGAATGATAAAATATGGTTGTCTCAGCCGACTGAAGGTTATGAAAATTATTATTACTAATAATTGTACAGTACTGTACAATTGCTATTTATTTATTATTAATTTTTATGACATGTGTTACGTAACGTGTAATAAGGTTTGTATACATTCCTAAAAGTTATAATGGGTTAATTAGTGAGCTATTAGCGATGAGTGAAAGTGAGTCTGATAGAAAAGTTGGAAGAATCTCTTACTCTAAAAAACCAGGAATCCAAAGGACCGTAAGTTTGTGTTTGAGTGCAGAAAATAATAGGACATGACATTTCATCTTATATCACACACGTGTGTGGGTGAACGCGCATTGGGAATTGTGGGGAAAACTAGGGCTGCTGGTGGAGAATGTTGGGCTTATAAATGGTGGGGATTTTTAGTTCTGTCAAGTGGGGAAATTCAGTTTTTTGACCTGGAGACACTGCTATAGCATTAGTTTTGTTCTTGTTAGTGTCGTCTGTAGTGTCACATGAAGTAACTGAGATTTAATATTGAATCCTAATAGTTTTAAAATTATTACCATGAATAGGAATAATTGCTTGTCAGCATTAATTGTGAATGAATTAAAACGTGCATAATCAGGATTTGTATCTAATCATGCTATTATAACCTTCAAATTTATTTTTTATCATTCATAAATATTTAAACTTATTATGAATGCCTTTAATAGGATTATATCTTATAATTTGTCTGCAACGAGGTGTTTTTATTCACTGAAGAATCATACTGATCAGTATAGTGGACTTCTTAGACCTAAGTCTTGTCATCTATCAACGTTACCAGAGTCAAAGAAGGTTCCAGTGTTGGAGAGGTGGAAGAAATATTGGCAAGATCTTGTGACTGATTATTATGATGTTTTAAAAGAATCTTTTGAAGATGGAAGAAGGAATCCAAAAAGATCCGCCTTCTTTTTTACATGCTTTACATTTGCGTTTACTTGCTTTAAAACAAACCCTGATGAGATCAATTATAGAGAAAATGTAATCAAGTGCTCTAATGATATTAATATTGTGGGTAAAACTATTAGAAAAAAAAGAAGTGAAGAATTTATGACTTCCATGGAAACATTTTACAATTTTGGGGTTGTCAGAAGGTTAAGTTTTGGATTATTTTCAATTATGTGGATTGACAATTTTAGTGAAGATTTAGGAATTTACAAGGCCAGTTGTTCATACTTGAAGCCTCAATATTCATCATTCTTCAACAGAGTTGTTGATGTTGGTTTTTTTGGCAGATGGTGGAAACTGGATGCTATTATGCAGGATTATGATATAAATGAAGAAGAGTGGGCTTAGTTGAATCATAGGTGTTTAAAATTAGATGTGTGAAGAATAATTTTCTTTGGCCACAGTGCTGTTGCTAGTTCGCCTGTTTTTCATCAGGTCAAGTATCTATTAATCTATTATTAAGAATTATGTTGGGGGTACATTTTTCTGAATGATACAATATAATTCAGAATTATTGTTTCATACCCTCTAATTCCCATTTGTAATTTTTCATGTAGCCTAAATAAAATTGTCAGTTATACTTTCAGGCTTATATATATCAATATCCTTTTATAACATAAAATTTAAGCATCAATAGCATGGTGTTTAGTATTTTATTTTTTATTGAAACATTTCAAGAAATGTGGTTATGTTGGTGGTATAATAATTAGTTTCAGTTAATTTAAAAAAGCATATACCTATGCTTGATTAAGTTTACTTGGATATGCGGAACAAACTGATTATTTGGTTACTGGAAGAAGCTGAAATCGGCTCAAAGCTATACCAATATTTACATTTTTTACTTTCTCCCCCTATACGATCAATAGATTAAAGAAAAAATATTGTTTTCGTCAGAATTTTTAAATTTGAGTTTCTGGTGTTTTTATCCATTTTTAGTTCCTCTGAATCGAAAAAAAGTGTTTTTTTAGAGTGATATCTCTGTGTTGTTTGGGGATGTGCAGAACCCTAGAGATGAGACTTTGTACATTTTCATGAAATTCAGTATGGAAGTAATAATCTACAGTATCTCAGACACTCTTGAATTTTGGATTTTTTTAATTTTAAGTGTATTTTACCCCTAAAAACACCAGACCAAAAACTTGTAAAAAATGAAAATTTCTTATAAACGGCTCTTAACTATTTTGATGAAAATTGTATGATTTAGTCCTTTATGAGATAAATAAAATGTCACCACTCGCATTTCTCAAAACATCGGTCGTAAAATATTTTTAATTTTCCGACGAAACAGTAGGGTCTAATTTTATAAAATAATCCGACTATCACCATAAAGACCAGCTTAAAAAACTAAACAAATTAGTAGTATTTTGAATCATTAGTCTACGACTAATGGGTTCAGAGAAAAGTTAAGTTTAATGACCATGGAATACACAATACATTGTTTGAGAGCATGGTGAGCGCCCAATGTTACTCTTATGTGTAACATTAAATGCATAATAAATAATTTAAATGGATGAGATTATCTCTCAAGAAAAAAGCATGTTTTGTTTCTCATTGTGTAGACTGAGTCCTTATCGGGGCGATTGGCCTTATTTATATAGCAATGCAGGTCTAAGGGCATTTAACCTCTTGAAAGTATCTTTTAGTTGATACATAAAAACATTGCAGTTGTCATTTTTATCGTTATTCTCGCAAGGTTAATAATGGTTTTCTTGATAAGAACAGGCTATCTAAATAATGTAGATATGCCTAGTTAAAAAGATTTTCATATTTCTATCACATTTCACATTAATTTTGCACATTGAATAATCAATTTATTTCCACATATATAAAACATAAATGAAATCCATACTTCTGACCAGGAAATAAACTGGTCACTTTTTTATCTAAATAATTATAGTCGGGTCTTAACAGTTCACTTAATAGTTTATTGAAGCCGCTGCCTGTGGCAGATCACATTTACGAATAAAAAATTGAAATGTAAATTAAAATTCATAGAATAATAGTTACTGAGAATAATTACAATAATGAATACCAACAATAACTAAAATGAACATAATGAGGATAATTTAAAAAACTTAAATAATAATAACATACTGTTTTGGGTGGATTTCACAAAACCGGGTTTTCACTATGCCGAGTATGGCTAAAAATCCTATACATATCGGAAATTGTTGGTTTCACAAAACCAAGTGTGTCATAAAAATCAACTGTTTCACTACGCCGAGGTTTCATAAAACTGAGTAAGGGGCTGAATATCGTCCGCTCTAGAAGTGAGTTCACACTAAAAGCTAGTCGGCCGCCCAGCCAATTTAGCGCAGTATCATGTGCTTTAAACACATTCATGGATTTGAGGCGGTGAATGCAAATGACATGATTGATCTAATAACTTAAGCTACTTCATACTGTTAATATATTATACAGAGATCAATATAGTAATAACAAATAAAATAAATATATCATTAGAGATCTTATCTTGATTTGTGTCTGTTTGTCTGTGATGCTCCAGGAGGAATTTTACGCTGTCTTCTCCGAAAAAACGGGAGAACTGATAACAATGAAACTTATTTCATACATTCTCTACATTCCGGATAAGGGTTTTAAATGCTTAAAATTGTATGCCGATTCTTACCTAGTAAATCACGAGCATTTAAAACCCCACCTTTTACCTGATATTATTCACATTTTGCTTTCAATTATCAATAAACCACCTACTGGTAATAATCAGCTGTCGTTGTAGTTTAAAGATTTAATAGAAAGAAAAACAAACAGCTGTCAAATTAAAATCAATATTAGTTAGTTTATATTGGTCATTGATTTTAAACCCATTTCAAAATCATACTATATTAAAAAGTTATTTTAACGTGCAACTAATTATAATAATGATATAAATGTTCTAATCTGTTTAATTGTAAAGTAATGCTAAATAATAAAACTGGGTATTGATTTATTTTCTTTGTACTGATTTCTTCAGCATTTCAGGTCTGTTAGTTTATACTTATAAAAGCGAAATCCGCTTGACTGACAGACTGATCACAGTTTTTAAAAAACTGTAGTGAGTTAGACCATGAACCTTGGCACAAATATTCTTTATAGGCTCTAGATGCGTAGTAAGAAAGGTTTTTAATTATTTTACTAAAAAATGACAAAAATTAAGTGGTTAATTAATTACTAACTAAGCCGACCAATCAGAGTCTTTGTTTATTCACCTCACGACTGAAAAGGTTTAGGGCAGTTTACATTGAGTATATATATATTAATACAGTCAACTCTTGATAACTCGAATTTCTAGGGAACGGCAGTTTTCTTCGAGTTACATATAGTTTGACTTAAGTATAGTTCAAGTTATAGAGGTAATATTTCTCTAAATTCGATTACAGAGATAATTGGACTTACAGAGGTGAACAAAATAAAATTTGAGTTATAGAGGTACAAATAAAAGATGTTTTTTGTTCCCTACATCCTTTACAAAACTAATGTATGTAACTACAATAAAAACTAGGCCTACAGCATTTGTACTTACTATCACAATGCATTGAATGCCTACAATTCATATGTATATACAGTTCAAATTTGAAAATAATCCGTTCAATCTACTTCTGCCTAAGGTTTTTTTCAGAATTTAAGTCTGTAATGTTCTCAATAACATTACAAAGAACAGTAGAGTACACGTTGTCTGGCACATCACTTGATTATTCTAAGTAGCTACCTAAAGTGTTCACTGCGGCCTTGGCTACCTTGGTTGTTATGTCCGGTGGCTGCTCCATGCCGTCATCATCAGAGAGGACGTCTTCACTTGTTACAGTTGCAATGATGTCTTGGTCCGATAATGATCCGTAGACTGAAACACCCTCGTCAACATTTGCAAAATCATCAAAGTCTAAATTTGGGAACTCGTTATTTATCACGGTTCACTCAGCTTCAGCGTTGGGAAGTCTCGGTTATAGTTCATGGTCATTGTCTCTTGGCATATCTTGGTCCCTATCTATTGCAAACCCGCACGACTTAAAACAATT
The DNA here is from genome assembly GCA_023375725.1 of Nephotettix cincticeps. Taxonomy (NCBI): domain Eukaryota; kingdom Metazoa; phylum Arthropoda; class Insecta; order Hemiptera; family Cicadellidae; genus Nephotettix; species Nephotettix cincticeps. The sequence continues at coordinate 28,619,878 of CM041788.1, read as the reverse complement.
GACAACAGTTTGCTTTGTTACACTTCAATCAACCGCATGGCTTTTAACAGGTTGATTGAACACTTCTTTCCGTCTTCAATATCTCTATACTCTATGTCGCCCAAAGATCTAGCAAAGTGCTTAGCTTTTTCTCTTATCAATGTGCCGCCTAGAGTAATATTTTTTTCTCTGCACTGTTTAAATCATTTAATCATGCACTCTTCTACATCTTTAAATTCAGCATTTTTTTTCCTTTTACATTTTAAGTTACCTTTGATAGCCCTTTGTTGAATTTCTTCTTTGTTTTTCAAGATCGTTGACAGCAAGCTGTAAGGAATGTTGAAGTCTGCGGCAATGTCTTTCTTTTTCCTCTTCCCTTTACCCACTAACTTTATTATCTTCAACTTGTCCCCTATATTCAAAGTTTTCACTTTTCTAGTGCTCACGTTGTCACTCACATTCACTAAACGTACAACAGGGTTAGACCAGGAATGAGAACCTGCCACTCTATTGACTAAATGCGTGGGAACTGACTGCACACGGCACTGACGTTTCGCAGACAGTCGGACAATTCAGCGACATGTCTAGACCTGTTCGACTAGGTCTATGACCTAAAACAGGTTTGCTTTAAACACAACACATCTTGGAATTAGCGAGGGTTGATCTGAAAATTTCGAGTTATAGAGGTAAATTTTGAGTTATGTATTTAACTCTTCGTTATGTATATTTAAAGACTTCGACTTACCGACCTAACTTTGAGTTATAGAGGTAGTTTTTCTATCACTTCGAGTTGTTTGAGTTATTGATGTAAAATTTTGGTGCAAAATTAATTCGAGTTATGGTTTTTTTTTTACTTGGGCAGATTTTCTCAAGGGAACAGAGAAAAATTTGAGTTAGCCTATCAAGGAATTCGGCTTATTTAGGTTCGAGTTATCGAAAGTCGACTGTATTTATATTTTTAGGTATACAAAATGGGGAATAGAAACTTAGTATAGAAACAACACAGAATTTGTATTACATTTTGGAATATTATGGTTTTAAAGAATCATAAAGCTCTAAAAATTATTTCAATTCGAAATATTATAGTTTCTTATTTATTAACTAAAAAAATACTTCTAATGTCAAAAAACAGTCGTCCCCTCACATGACAATGCTGAAAAAATTGCTGAAAGGTGTTAACACACTCATAACAGCTCTCATAAGCTCAAAACTCGCAATAGTTTATAGCTCGTGAATATGACATCTCGTACATGAAAACTACGGTTGCCATTTTTATGACAACCATATTTTATATCAGCCTGAAAGCCGATTCAGTTTTCATTCTGTATGTCACCTTGTTCCAACGGCAATCATATAGTTTCTTTCAAATTCGACTATTCAAGCGATAAATTTGCAACATCAATGTATTAGTGTAAAACGTTGTGAAAATTCAATTTCATTTATTGTTTCGGTTACTATATCATTTATCATTTATAAACTCTTTTAGGTGAACAAATTTTTCACTTCTATCGGTGTAGGGCGAGGTCAAAACGATCCTAAGAACAATTTTTTCTGAACGAATCATCTTTTGTCAGTTCAATAAAATCGAAGCAGTATTTGTTGTAACAAATTACTTACCATTAAAATAAATACTGATTCGTTTTTATAACTAGAATATAAACTATTTATTATTAAATCTTCAATATATATAATTATTTCGAAAGCCTAGACACCTATATAATCACTTACCAAATGAATGGCATCTGCCCTTCAGGTGTCATATTTTGTTAAAATTCCTTACAGGAACCGGTTTCGGTCTTTTAACAGACCATCATCAGCCGACGATACAGGTACCATATGGCACAACAGATTCTCCACTGGTCAGTGATTGTCAAGATAAAACATTTAAAAAATCTTTTTTTACACAATCGAGACATATATTTACAAATTACGAAAAAACAAAGAACTATTTACACAGGGATCCCCAATATTTCAACTAACTCATTGTCTGAACCGCTCACAGGAAACTAGCAGAAATATTACTAGAGATTTACATGGCAGAAAGAAGCATTAGCTGAGTGTTGCCAGAACTTGGAAGGTGGCCAAGACAGTTTGAACTCGGATGACACACAAGATTTTTCCTTCAATAAAAAAGACATTTAGGTTATGTTTGATTTTCCTGTTGGTATAAAATGTAAGCATAACTTTTAGGTTTCCGGTAACCTCAGTTTCATTGCGCAAAACTGGAAGTTAGTGTAGTGGAACAACTACTATGTATCAGCTGACTGAGCGCTTAGCGTATGCTATTGGTTACTTTCATATAGATTTGGAGCGTTCCGCGCATGTGATTAGCTAATTAATTATCCGCCCTAGGGTTGATATCCACCCTAGTCAGGATATGTACTGCCAACAGTGCGAAATGTGCTTGTTATCACACGGTTGTAGGGAAAAGAACTATCAGTTAATTTTTTTTCAATATAATGCATAAAAAATTATATTGTGTTCTAAGTCTGTTTATTAAAGTTTCGTAGGTTCCACCCCAGCCCACAAGAAAATACTGTAATCTTGAGTTTATCGAAGCATTTCTATATCTTTCAGTATTTCTCTGAAATGACTGGCTTTAGAAATCTAATTTGTTTTGTGATCAATATTTGAAGGGATTCAATTTCACAAGTGTCTAACTCTGTATTACTCATAAATGGATATACAGTACTTCCGTATCGAATATTAATCTTTCAATACCTCTTAACCTACTTTTACGAAACCTTTTGGTTGGCACCCAACCATGTGCTACTAGTGGTGGTGGTGGTGGGGGGGCGGAGTGTAAGTTGTGGGGTGATAGTATGTGTGATCATATGAATCCTGGCAATAATGTTAGATTAAAACTCTTCTACAGAATTACTAAAAATATTGTATTTAAAATGTTTTCACATTATAAAACCAAACAAATAATATTGCTACATAAAAATATGTTGGTTTGACATCTGTACTCGATACTGTATCTAATACAGGTATCTATGAGAGAAAATGAAAGAGGCTAGGGGTAGTTAATAAAATGACAGTTTCAGAAAACCTTTTGAAGTACATGAAAACCTTTTAAATCTGAATATCTGCTTGTGCTGAATCTTGAAGGTTGCTAATTTTGATTACACTGAAAACCCTAAATTTACTAGAAAAAAATACTGTAATTCAGAGTTATGGAACAGTGAGAAATTGTACTGTAAAAACCAAAGGAATACACTCCTTAATATTATAAATAGATATGAACTGACTAGGATATGCAGTGAGAACAAGAAAATCTATCAGCATTAACTGTATACTGGTACTGGACGAAGGTAGTTTGGTAACACAGGCATTCAGACTTAGGAGGTTATTCTGTACCCATAATTTATTTCCCAACAACTTAATAACAATTCTATAATAATTTAACCTAGACTAATGACATAAAAATTTCATTATTGTACATGTTTCTGTTACAGTTTATTGTGTAGCCTAGTTATCATGACATTTGATATAGCCTACAGAAGTCAGAACACTTAGAAATTTAGAATAGATTTTATTCTGCTATTTATTTAATCATATCTACAAATATAATCACAAAAACATAAAGTAATAATAAAGATATCACATTTGGAATATGGTAACATAAACTTATTTTGTATTTTTTAATTATACTATTTTGTGAATGATAAAACCTTTTTATCTCAACGATTTCCACACTGTAAAATACTAGCTGACACATAAAAATATAATAAAATACAGATATATAAACAGGATATTCAGTATAAAAGATCATCAAAAATGTTTGCCTTAATTTTTTGTTTAAAAGCTCAAGGTGAAAAAAAGAAAATTTAATTATTCTTACTCCTAAAGATGGGCAAAATCGTAAAGTTAAGTTTATAATTTAGTAGGTTTTGTATTTATGCTCTGTCTGTGGTATGACAAATATCCAATTAGTCCATCTCCATCCATCCATATGTGAGTCACAGTCACTATCACATCGGGGATTTGTTTTTTAGGTGTTGCTAGCACAAAATATTTTGAGTACCGTATAGTCAATGTTTATGCCGTTACAGCAAAAGTCAGGCAAGGCTCTTTGGTGACCACACAAGAGGATCTCCTATATCAAACTACCCATCATGTAGGATCATTGTGTTGCAACTACTATTCGGACACAAATAGTCTTAACATAAATAGATATTGAAATGAAAAATGAATGAAGGTTACTTTCCAGTAGTGGGAGCACTGGATCACTATAGTATTTTTGTGTGTGAAATTCCCTGATCAATGGTTGGTGGAGGTGATCCTCTTGCATAGCAACCAAAGAGCCGTGACATAACTCCTTTCTTTAGAATTTTTCTTCAAAATTGTTTATGCTCAAATATCCAATGCATGAAAAACTCATTTAAGAGGAGTCATCAATGTGATGTGTGTGCAACTATGAACCCTGATATGATTCTGCATACCTGGATGGGGTTGTATTATTGCTTGGATGTCATGCCACAGGTGGAGCTCAAATCAAAACCGACATTTAATAAACAGAACTTAATGTAATTTTTTTTCATCTTTCAGTGTGAAATTGATTTGATTATCTTAACTACAGTTTTAGATATTAAAACTCAAAATTAAGGGAACCTTTATTGATGATCCTATATTAAACATACACACAGCATAAATAAAAAATGTATAAATATAACAAAAACATTAATATGAGAAATAACAGTCCTGTAACTTACTTTTAAGGGAAATTTTCTTTTATTCATTAGTTTGAGATATTAAAAATAAAAGGTAAAATTATTTACTACTAACTAGAAAAAGGATCTGTTTAGGTCTAAAAATAATAGAATTAGGTTAAAAATATGCTGCATATAAATCTATGCATACATATATTATACATACAGTAAAACCTGACTAACTTAACAATTTGTGGACCCAGAGGTTGTCGTGTTATCCATAATATTGCAATTATCAATGTGTTTTAAAACAGCCTTTGAAGAAATGTCAAATATTCAATAATTAAAAATATGTGTTCTGAAAAAATGCGTAATTCTTTCTTTCAATAATTCAACATTCTTCCGTGAATAAGTAAACAATAGCTAACAACACACACAGGGGTGCGGTATTATCCCCCATTAGTCCCATGTATTCAAATAATAATGTGTTTCAGACCTTACTCAGGTAAACCGTCCAATAAACTACATGATATAAATCTCTTGAGTATCTAATAAGGGCTCTCACCCTGAACGTCAAACAAACCCACAAATTAATCCTGATAAACAATGAACTTTGAAAAACTATAAAAACATGAGTATTTAAGTCATTAATATAAATTTCACAAAAAGCATAAAGAGTAGGGATTCTATACATATATATATGTATATATAAACATCATTATCATATTCAGTCTATATAAATAATATACAAGTGACTAATAAGTAATAATAATAGCAATCAAACAATTGCACCAACAACAACAAGTCCCAAAAGTAATGCCATATCTTAAATCACCTGCATTTTCAAAACTATTTACTATATACATTACATAAACAAGATTTACATGGGCTTAATGACCACAAAAATAGTTTTTAGGTTTTTTGGAGTTCAACATGAGTACCACATGTTACCTTCCAAACGGAATTCACTTCTTTTCAAACTTTGTGAAAAATATACGGGCATAACTTTATAAATCACAACTCTGATCCTTTGCTTCAAGTGATTGATATCAAAATGTTTTTACTGTATACATAGCCCTATAAATAAAAATCTGAAGGAGTAAGGTTCAGCGAGCATGAAGGCTAAGCCTTCCAACAATCATTAACTACCCAACTTTGAGGAAATTGTCACCGAAAATCAAAATGATCCCTGCATAAAGGAGATTTGATTGGAAAATAAAATTTTCATTCTTTATTAGTTAAAGAACATAAAAAGTCCAGCATGTAAAAGTAGATAAACCTTATAATAGTGTTTCCTGTAGAGAAAATAGTTCAATAACACGGATTTGTGACAGGTCACAAAAAACTTGACTTTTTTAGCAATAATGGGCATGCATTCAAGTTATATTAAAGTATATGAGGATTTTCTCTCTTCTAGACATGAACATTATGACGATTTATAAGTCCCAATGTGTGGAAAATAGCCTCATTACTAAATAAAAGGATTCATCCACAGAAATAAGTGAAACTAAGTTTGAAAACCTGAATCTTCTTTGCAAAATTGTCATAGTTATTGTTTTCATGAAAAAGGTTCCTGTCACATTAACACAATGACATCAATGGGTACTAACGAACTGAAAACAACCTTTATAATTCTGTTTCATTGAATCGTCACTTGATTACCGGTGACCAATTGAAAGTGGGACATTATTTTTGGGACACACAGTTTAATATGGCTCAAGGTAATTATACTTTTAATCTTAAGCTTACGTTATTGTATGCTACAATTTTCAATTATACAGATTAAAAAATATACAAGTTAGAAACTCCTAAGGTTCTTTGAAAGGTTGTATTGTTCAGTTTTGTTGTTTAGAATTTCAATCCATGTACTCTATCAATAATCAACAGATCAATCTGAATTCAAAATAAACGAGAACGCAAATGAAAGTGATGTGCAGATAGAGAGTTACTACTGTAGTTTTATTATTTAGTGTTTTTGAAAGCCTTTCGGCAATTTTAAGCATAATTAGTTAATGGCCTAATAACTAAATGGAAACTGGGTCTAGATTTGACCCTTGCAAGATTCGATCCGGCAACCTTCAGTTTTGAAGGCCTTGTAGAGAAGTGGATAAACAGTTCAGGATGATTATTTGTGACTTGATGATTTCAATAATAATTAGTATGCCTATGATTATATAAAGTACAGATTTAATTGGTTCTTCTAGTTAATCTAATAAGAAGTTAGAATTGCTAAATGGATTTTCAGGAATATTTCTTTTTTTTTCATTGATAAGCAAAAGTTTGTAATTTCCATGATGATATTAACCAAATTCCATCCATAACTTTAAAGTGCATTATATCAATATATCCTGTAAGGGAGTAACTTATGTAGGTCAAAGCATAACTTGAAATCAAATACTGGATTTATTCTGAGCAAAAAAGACATTATTAAGATTAAAGTACCTGGTGACCGAGCTTTGCTCGTATAGAATAAGACATGTATTATACAAGTTAATTAGAAAAATTAAAACACATTTATTACTCACTGAAAACATTTATGTGGTTTAAATAAAACCGATTTAATACACCATAATTAATATAGCACTGAACAAAAAGTATCACCCCTAACAGGAATGGAACTCGTGACCTTCGGTTCATGAGGCCAACACGCTACCGCTGGGCTGTGGCGTCTGCTAAATAAACACATCGTTTAAGGTCTTTTAGCCAACTTCAATTGTTTTAGCCGATAATTTACTATTTAATTACCCATACAATTGTTTTAGCCGATAATTTACTATTTAATTATCCATACAATTGTTTTAGCCGATAATTTACTATTTAATTATCCATACAGTTATTATTAGCCTGAGATCAACTGATTTTGTTAGAAACAAAATGAGGATTGAAAAGCAAAAGAGAAATTTAATTTACACCAATTAATTGGTTTGTTACTGCGGCTTCAAGAAATACAATGAATACGTTTTCTATCAATACACGAAAGATTTTGGAAATACTTTTTTCTGCTTTTATTTTGCAGTTATGATACATTTAAATTTTTACAAATTGTTTAGTAACCTGATAATTTTGCATTTATTACATACATAAAATAAATATTTATGAAAAACCTCTATTCACATATTGTTCCCCACCATCTTCCATCAAGAACTGTCAAACTGTTTTAAACAGATGTTTTGATTTGTATTGTTTACATTTGATTCTCCATAAGAGTAATGTAAAATTTTTAATTTTAAACTGGATATTACAAGAATACCGGAAAGAACCTGGACATTAGACCTATCTCGAACTTATTTTCTTCTCGGAAATTAGTTATTTCCAAAATTTAAAGAAATTCCTTAGAGCCGTTTTCGAGATCCGTGTGCAAATATTTTGATATACAAACCTTGCTCGTATTATAGTATTGGATTAACAAGAAATTCAGCACTCTACAAACATGGATTCTTCTGTTCAGGACTATTACCATAACAATAGACTATAACTATTTATATTTGAGTAAACTTACAAAACATAGAGAAACATATTATATACTAGTAAATAATAAGTATCTTTACAGAATGTCCCATAACTTTATAGACAGATTTTAATGACGTTATTTCCTACACGAACGCAAAGAAATTTTTCAATAAAAATCAGATATTATTTCTTTAAATTTTCCAAAAAAAAGTATTGATCAAATTTCACTAGCCATAATGAATTAAATTATATAAACTTGATAACTTTTCAGGCGCTGTAGTTTAGGGGTAAAATACTGGCTACATAATCAAATGTGGCATTTCAAAAGCAGTGGCGGGTGACTCAGATCACAAGTAGCAGTTTTTTTTGTTTTTTATTTCGTGTCCTTCTACATCTATTGGCATTTTTTAACGTTTTGGTGGGGAACGGACCAAACCCTGGTCTTGTTACTACCTAATGTTGACCTGTTTTTACGAAACATCATTAATTAATAGCCTAATGACAAAATGGTAACTGGGTCCAGATTTGACCATTGCAGGATTCTATTTCGCGACCTTCAGTTTTGAAGGCAGGCACTATATCCACTCAGCCAGTAGTGTTGTGTAATCTATGTGATCAACGCCGCTAAAGAAATTTAAATCAAACAGGCTATCTGTGTGGGATTATATATAATGGAGTGTGAAAGCACATAATTGAACTGGAAGACTACAAATGCAAGTGGATTTTTTTGTATATTTAAATTATTAGATCAAAAACATTTCATTTACAAATAAATTGTTTCAAGAGAGTTTGTTGTTCCCTCACAACATTATTAAATATTCCAAAAGTTTATATATTTTCCAAAAGGTACAAAGTCAAAATGTTGAAAGAGAAAAAAATCTCTATCTCACGTATATATAAATTTGTTTTCGTAAAATTTTCGAATTGAGATTGGATATATCCGTTTTTCCCTGAATCCAAAAAAATATTTTGACGTGATGTTGTCCGTATTATTTGTGTGTGTGTGTGTGTGTCTGGATGTGTACAGTGCCACAGCCTACTTGGTCCGATTTAGATGAAATTTGGCATGTATGTATATATTAGTATCTCCTGTTTTTTTTTTTCATTTTTTTGAATTTTTGATTTTTAAGGGTAGTTCACCCTAAAAATTAAAAAACAGAAAATCCAAATTTCTCAAAACGGCTCAACGATTTTGATTAAAATTTGACAGTTTATAGTGTATGTACTAAATAATTTGACACAACATATCTGTAAAAATGACGGTTCAAAAGTTATGCTTTTAAATGTCAAAAAATCAATTTTTAAATTTTCAGCGAAAACAATAAAGTAAAGTATAACTTGACTGGACAAAAACCAGCTTAAAAACTAAACAAATTTTAATTTGAATTATTTGTCTACGACTAACTTCCAGAGAAAAGTTAAATTTACTGTCCACGATAACGCAGTACGTTGTCTGAAAGACCCAATTATTCTTATGGAGAAATAAAAAAAATCAATTTCTTCCTTATTTTCCAACCGTTTTCCATGAACTTGGTATGAAGCGTAAGGTCAAATCACCGAACAAAACCAGCTCAAAAAAGCTTGGTGTTGGGGGGGGGTTTACCCATACAATTTGAACAATTAATTTAACTTTGTCTCTCGTGTTTTATTTTAAAATTTTATGTATTTTTAAACAATAAATTATTAAATGATATTTAGATTTTTGTACAACATTATTTATTACAGATTGTTTTTTTTAATTAAAGGTACAAAGTCAAAATGTTGAAAGAGAAAAAAATCTACTTTTTTAATAATCATTGTTCAAGGAAATTAGAAAATATTTAATTTAACACGAACACGATAACTCTCTTAAAAATGGTCCGATCAAGACCAAATTTGGTAGAGACGTGTATTCCTACAAATGCTCGGACGAGTTCATAAACCAGACATATCGGTCAATGGGAACAGGTAGTTTGGGGGGGTTTTGTACCCCAAAATGGGGTTTTTTGCGTTTTTCACATGTAATTTTTAAAAATTTCTAATTTTATCTTTCACCATTAGAATCAGCTTAAAAAACTACACAATTAAGTTCCTTAAAGTTTTTCTATATCTCCAACAGTTACCGAGATATTAAAAAATCTAAACACAGTACGTTGTATTGTAGGGCTCCAATGTTGATCTTATGGAAGATAGGGAAAAATTAATATTTCCCATATTAATGAATATTTTTGGATAAAACTTGATATTTAGCTTCATCTGGTTGAGATCTATCCATTTATGCTTAAAAATCATAGTTTATGTGTTTATTATGGCAGCAAACCTGCATACTCTTTTCCCATAATAATCATATAGGGAATAGGCAAACTCCTTTATTTATGGACAGATGTTGATGAAGTTGGTATAAATGTTAAGATAAAAATTATTTATGGTAGAAATACCAAATTTCAGTGTTCCTCACAGAAGCAAACCTGCACACTCTTTCCCATGTTAATCTTATGGAGAATAGGCAAATAATTCTCATGTTTATGGACAGATTTTTATGAAACTTGTCATATATTATTTTTTATATTTGATTTGGAAATTCGCTTAGTACGCAGGTCTGCTGTGCCTCCATCAACTCTATCATATTATACTCAAATTTAAGTTGATAGATTAATTATAATGGCTTGAGTAGTTACTGATAATTATGTACAGACAAAAGGATCAGAAATCATAAAATCTGACATTCCTAATGTCTAATACATTTACATTCCAAAATGTCTTGATCCATAGAATACATACAATTACAATGTATGTATGTAACTTGTTTGTTGTTTATGGAACACTCTGTATGGATATCATTGTTCAGAAAATAAAATGTGTACATTTTACACTATTTAAAAATATAAGATCAATCCAACCAACTTTTATTCTTAACATTTTTTTTAAATCCTTCACCAAATAACTCACAGGACATCTTAGTTAATTGTTAATAACAATGTCATCAATGAACATTGATATGATTAGTGGTAGACCTATTTTTATGGTAACTGATTAGTGGTACCACATCTTAAATACTAACATGACCATGACGGTTAAAAAGTATAAAAATATATGTGTTTAGTTTCTGATGTGATTTAGATCATTTAGGAAAATTTCCTATATTACATTACAAAATAGTTCTTACTTTTAAATGCATACAGTACATAATAGTTTTTTCATTATGCGTGCATGAGTTCATGAAGTAGGCCTGCAAAAGGTGCATCTAAAATTTCAAGAAAAGGTGGCTCAGTTAATAGTACTCAGGTGGTATGTAAGTGTAAATAAATACATTATGGTATTTTTCTCAATTCAGTAAAAATTTAATAGTTTGACACTTAGCTGACTTCAGTTGTATCAAAGTATTGGAAAATCAACCTTATAGCAATATTTATAGTTTTTTACTATCAAAATAAAAAAATTTATAAAATAAACCCATGATGTGTTACATATTCTGAAAGCTCTTGATTTCATCTGTAAAATGATGTATTAATTGTAAGGCTTTTTTATTAATGCAAAATTCCCCCCGTATTCTAGCAAAACAAGATTATTTGGCCTCCAGGGTTCAATGTGTTGAAAACCAATATTTTTCCTCCAATTTAAGATTTACCCAACCTTCACAGTGACTATGTTAGTGCACTGAGCCACAGGTCATCAAACATAGCCAACACAAAGGGTGGAAAGGATGAAATGAACAAAGGTTTGGGTATCTGAGATTTCACTCGAGTACAAAAAAAGCTAATCCTGGTTGGCCACTTATCAGACATATTTTTGAGGAAAATCTAGATTGGTCTCTGCTGTTCAAAATAACAGCTTAGCATGTTTCGAAGTGTACAGAGAGCCGTGAGTACTACGAGTCAAAATATCAAAGGTTTACCACCTTGTATTTACCTGATTTCACGGCAAATTGTGTCCAATAAACCTAATTGAATGCTCATATCAACAACATTACAAATAATCACAAAAATAAAACATCACATCATTTTAAATTTTGTAATCATAAAATCCCTTTAAATATATAAACTATAACCCTCAAAATGAACCTGTAACCTTAAAATTAAAACTAATAATAGCCCTTTAAAATTATTTATGAGCATTAGGAAGTTAGAATATTTTGTAGCCATTCTAACTAATTACTTAATCTCTTTAATTTTTTTATTGGCAACATTTGTTGAGAAATAAGTAACCTCGGTGCTTCCTTTACCTATAGGTAAAAAAAAAATCATACCATTAAATTGAAATATAGGTATTCATAAAAATTAACGGCAGTGCCAAATTTTTATTTATCCTTCTGATACTATATTATTTTATTTTAATTATAAAACCTTTACAACTGCTTTCATCGTGAGTTTAAACCTAAGCAGTATCATAGGGCTAAGCTACCAATACTATACAATAAAGTTCTTAATTACCTAAAAAAAAAATATATTTTCACTGCACTAACCCTCTAAGAGTCAATCGCCCGAATTCAGGCGAATCCACAGGCTCTAATTTACTGCTTAATGCTTAATTAAAGATTTATGATCAATTACACAGAGTTATAATGTATATCACCTTGTTCAGGAACTTCTAGGCTTTGTTTTTATAATAACTATTTGCTCTTTCACACCTATTTTGAAGGTCTGTGAGTATTTATTTACCTACGCAGCTGTTTTATTGTTGCAAATATTTTGAGAAATTTTGATTATTTTGTTGTTTGTTTTCATCCCTATAATGTGTGTGTGATGGTTTGCACTCTGGCGATATTAGGGAATTATAAGATGTTAAGTGAAGTGGATGATTAGAGACACATAAAGGCTAAAAAGAACAAAAAAAATGACAAAACAAAACAATAATATAATACATATATAACAATAATGGCATACAACTAGTAACAAGTTGTGTAGTTGCAAGAAGGTGCCATTTTTCATGTGCCTACTCTGAAATTATTAGGTTTTTGTTGTAAATAATGGTTTTAAGCAATTTAAACTATATTTTTCCTTATCAAAATGAAAGGTTGGACAAAATGTGTACTTTGGAATTTTGATGTAGAGTATATGAAGAAACCTTTTTTAAGAATAACTGGATTTGAACCTAAAAGGATGATACGTAATAAAAAGCTAAGACAAATACGGTAGGTACTACATTTTTGAATAGCCTATTTTATCTACTTTAAGGCAATATACAACATTATAATATAATGTTCTATATTATAACTTATATTAATATATAAAATCAATATATAAATTATAAAATTAATATATATTATGTAATATAAACTTGATAATAATAGCTTATATAAACTTAATAACTATTATAAGTTTGTGGATTTTTGCTTTTTATGTTTGCTCTGATTTGAAATCGTTTGATTATTTTGTGATGTTATTAAACCATATAATAAACAAACTAGCATAGTCAATTAAGGGTTAATGAAACTAGCATATTACCACAGAGGAGCTTTAAAATCTTCAACATCTAAATTTGAAAAAAATGGAATTAAGCAGTTAAATCGACAGGCTAAAGGGCTGCTAAAAACTGTCACCAATTTAAAGAGAGGAGCTTGCAGAAAATTGGTCACTATACTTTTAACGCAAGATAAAGAGGCCTATAGGAACTTTAGTCATCAGAGGTTCTGCAGGAAGATAGAACCTGATACATTATCAGGTCTTAAATTGTCTCTAACAACTGATGTTAAATTTTGTTAGTATACTTTTATATTACTTTTAGTAATTTTCAAATTAGTACTGGGTACTATTTCCAGTGGATACTAGGTGAGGTGGAGGTGGAGCTGTTTCAATTACATTCAGACTATTTCCAAATTGTTCACTCAACCAACACCCAAAAATACCCCCATAGCAGCAAGTCTAAATACTAAGAGAATTTCCATTGATTTAGGAATTACTTGTCATCATTCAAACCAAAGACAATTTATATTTTAATGACATTAGAATAAAATTGTCTTTGTACAACTATTCTTAAAATTGTTAATATAATTATTATATATAATTTATTTATTTATAATATATAATAAAATTTATAATATATATTTAATTAAAAAAAAATAAATTTTAATATAATTTGCCATAAAATAATTATAAATTATTGGAAAATTGTGTTTATGATATAATTTAAAACAAAAATACATTATTATGGTATTTAAACAATAAAAACAAACATGTTTATAAATTTGACATATTAAAAAAAACTATTAAATTTAATCAGTTAAATCGAAAAAAAAAAAATTGCAGTTCACCAATTTAAAGGCTGCTAAAAACTGTCCTTTAAAGAGAGAGGGCAGAAATTGTCACTTACTTAAGATAAATTATAGGTTTCTGCAGGAAGATCTAACAATACTTAAATTGTCTCTAACAACTGATGTTAAATTTTGTTAGTATACTTTTATATTACTTTTAGTAATTTTCAAATTAGTACTGGGTACTATTTCCAGTGGATACTAGGTGAGGTGGAGGTGGAGCTGTTTCAATTACATTCAGACTATTTCCAAATTGTTCACTCAACCAACACCCAAAAATACCCCCATAGCAGCAAGTCTAAATACTAAGAGAATTTCCATTGATTTAGTAATTTGCCTTTCATCATTCAAAAGATTAATTTATTTCAAAATAATGATTTGTAAATTCTAACTATTTACTTATACATTTAGTATCACAAATTCCCTATAAGAATAAAATAAGGAAAGAGTAAGTAGGTTTGCTGTAATTTCTCAATCATTGAAAATTCTAAGATATTCAAATTTAAAGTACATTGAGTTGAGCTCACTTACAAAATTCTAAATGACATGCATAACACCATTATGTCTTGAGAATATGATAATTATTTCAGTTTTTTGGTCTCAAACGAAACTATGTGCCCCAGATAAACAACAACACAAACTTAGATTCATATTATGCCTACTGGTTCACACTGATCTTATTCAATTGGAAAAGCATGAAACAAATTATGTCAGGTCATAATGAATCTTACCTTCACTGTGTAAGCAATGTTGACAAGGAATTGATAGTTGTGTATTCCTGATTCGCCTTTCGATCAGCACTTGACCAAAGAGGGCATAGCCCGCAGCAAAACCAAACAGTATTGCCAATGAAATATATCCATTGTAAGACATAACAGAAAGCATTAACAAGTAGCCCAAAACCACTTGGATAACATAAATGCTAATTTCTGTCAAGTAATACAAGGCCCTGAAAATGATAATGTTTTCAATAAAAATTTTGTTTGTCAATTATCAATGTTAAAACTTTTATTGTTGGAGAATAAACTTTTTCTGAGTGTTAAATTAAATCAACCATGTAGAAAACATCAGTAGAGTGTGTGGTATTAACTTATTTTGACATGGATATGTCGTAGCTCTAGGGTGTGTTGGCAATATGTAAGATAAAAATTTGAAACAGGTTTACATACAAACTACTAGAGCTGTTGTATTTAATTTTTAATATATAAGAATAAGAACAACTGTTAAGAAGAACTGAAAACATTCCCTTTAGACATATCCATGATATAACCTATTTTCTACAGGGAAGTAAATACGGTACAGGATATTTGACACGGATATATCTTGGCCCCGGGGGAGGGGGGTGTTGGCAATTTGTAAAATGAAAATTTAAAACAGGTTTCCATTGAAACTACTAGAGCCATTTTATTGAATTTTTGATATATAATAATAAGAACACCTGTTTAGAAGAACTAAACACATTCCCTTTAGACACATCCATGATCTAACCTATTTGTTTCCCACAGGGAAGTGAATACAAACATTTTTGTACAGGGTGATTCATGGAAGCTACACGGTAACTTTGAGTACTCATTCTACAAGTAAAAACAATGAAAACACCTATATAAACATAGGTCCGGAAATGCTTTATTAGCGACTTATGGCTAGCGCAAAATTTCGCTCTGCTTTTGGTACCTTGGGTTAGATAGGGTTTCCTGGAATTCTAGGTTGGTGAATTGAGGGGTAAATTAGACTTTTCCTTATGGTATTTGACGTGAAAATTTGAATAAACAGGGCCCATAAATGTAAGTTAAATAGTTTAGTTTTTGAGAAAACCAGGGTAAAATGCGTGAAATTGGAGTAAAACACATTTTTTTACATCTGGACATAATAACCCTACTATTTGACCAATAAACAGATCAAACTTTAAAATAAAACTTGAAGAAAATTTAATTCTGAACAAAATAGTACAATATATGGCTAACAAAGAATCTCCGGACCAAGTTTTTTCATGTTGAAGGAGCTCTCAAAGTTACCGCATATCTTAGTGAATCATCCTCTATATTATAAAATAGTAGGATATACATACAACTGATTTTTCAATTACAAATTTTACTTAGAAGACGTTACTAATATTTCAAACTAAACCCTAAATGCACACAACTTTCTATTAATTTTGGTGGTTTGAGTGACTTAAAAAAATATTTCACTGCTCAAGGCTTATTTAGGATTATTTAGGATTTAGGATTATTATTATTTATCTTAAGTACTTCTCCCAAATATTAATCTCACATTGTTGTATTCAAACACAGAAAAATGAGATTTCACTGATTTTCCTAAGCCCTATACAGATTCCAAAGTTGAAATTTCCAAAATACTGAATTATATGAAGCTTTTAATGACTCCAAATGTTTGATTTTAAATACTTAAAATGTCACCCATACTTGGTACCTTAAAGCATTTTAAAAGTTTGATGGGTTTGGACTGCTTTCCAATCAAAGTGTTTGTATTGTATTGTTATATTCTCCTCTAAAAATGCCGCTGGCATAGACATGACAAAAAGAACCAGTTTATGTCAAAATATTTATGCCCACCATAATCACTGCTCTATTAGTATGCATCTGAAACAATTTTAAGTTCATATTTTTAACATAAAAAACAATAATCTAATGATT
Source organism: Nephotettix cincticeps (assembly GCA_023375725.1). NCBI lineage: Eukaryota > Metazoa > Arthropoda > Insecta > Hemiptera > Cicadellidae > Nephotettix > Nephotettix cincticeps. Next base: position 28,602,914 of record CM041788.1, on the reverse strand, counting down.
ACTTTTTTTTCCTGAGATCTTCAGACAATTCCCCCAACAAAGTAGTGCTATCATGAGGACTGAGAAGATTTTGCTGACCATTGGGATTTAACGAGACCGTTCTGATCTTGGCCTCTGCGTGCACAACTTTTAATCCTTCGAAAACGATGGCAAGCACAACAAGAGAAAGGCAAAGAAGTAAAAATCCTGGAACAAAAATAATATTCCCAAGTCAAATTTTTCAGCTTAGAAAAGTAACTGTGAATATTAGTGCACATGATATTCAGTCACTGAACTTTCTTGTTGAGTGCTGACATTAGACAATGAGGCATCTATATGGTAGGCACTTTGCCTATTTAATTTGCATTGGTTTTGCAATACCAGCGTTTTAATCTACATAAATAAAATTTTAATTTTGTCATTTCTAGAAATTATATTTTTGTTTATTAATAAATCTTACACCACAAAAACCGAAATGGGTCTTATTTTTCAATTTCTGTCTGTCTATGTGTCTTTCTGTAACGCTTAAAAAAATCCTTTTGTAACGCAACGCTTCTACATCTAAATCGGAGCACCATGATGAAACCTATTATCATTATTGTATACCTTTTGAAGTTGGTTTTTGTTTACTTTAACCCAAAACCAAAACTACCACCAAAACCCAAATAAAACCTACTAAAACCCGACCCAAAACCTTTTAAAACTCTTACTGACACCCTATTAGTGGGAACGCCAACCGAAACCCTCTGTCTGAATAAGAATCTTCATTATCCTTTGAACATTTCAACAATGCTTTTGGATTTGTCCATTATTTTACCAACGTGTCAACGTTTACAAACATGTTAATCATTACATTATATTCAGAGGGCCTACTAGAGTCTTTGGTGATTCTATCACGCAACTTGATTATTTATTTAATTGTTGACCAATGTGTGACTACTGTATCCCATGCACCTCGAGCTGATCCAACTTATGTTTCAGACCATCATATTTATTTGTTTATGTACTTTGTTACGATGATGTAAAAATTAAGGACTGTATGATTTTCAAAGAAAATTTAATGCTTCCACTCTTGAAATGTACCAAATTTTAGCAGGGAATGAAGAATGGACACCTGTTGGTAATGTACAGGATTTAGATTTAGGCCTAGACATTATTTTTGAAAACTTTCATTAATTATTTATATATATCTTTGATGTAAGCTTTCCTGCCTTAACCTGCAAGAATGGGAATGAGCCTAGCTCCTCTTGGATTGGTAACGAGGTTGTACACTCGTATGGGACTCTTTTGGAAATGTATTGATCGCATGACAGTTTGTAGGACACTAAGATGACATTAGAAGGGCTAAAAGGCAGCACTCAAATCTTGTTACTCGGACAAAAAAGTCTTATTTTAGCAATAGAATCCTAAACTCTAAAAATACTAGTAAGGAGTCATGGGCTGCGGTCCGTACACTTAGTGACGAGAATGATTAAACCCACACTAACTTAAGCTTGAATCGATAATATTGTTGTGACCAACCCCCAAACCATTGTAAATCACTTTTTCAGTAAGAAATTTCAAGATTGGCAAATGATAATTGCGCTCCGGTGTTGCCTGACGACCTAGGTGAGGGACGCTTTGTTCTCACGCCTACTACTGTTGCTGAGGTGAGGGAAGTGGTAGATTCACTGGTATCTAAGAGGAGTTTAGGCGTTGATGAGATACTGTCTTCTCAAGCTTTGTAACGAAGATATTATTGAAGCCCTTGCTAACTTAGTAAATAAATCCTTTGAAACTGGTTGCTTTCCAACAAAGTTAAAAACATCTAAAGTGATACCTGTTTATAAAACAGCTGATCCTTCAAACATTGGCAATTATATCCCGATCGGTACAACCAACAATATGTATGGGAAAAGTATTTGAAATAATTTTTCTGAAGAGATTCCTCAGGTTTAACGAATTTAATAATATACTGATTGAGAGTCAGTTCGGTTTCATAAACATATCTCAACATGTGATGTTGTTCATGATGCTCTCATGAAGCCGCCTCGACCTTTCTGAGAGCCTTTTGTGTCTTTTCTATGATATGACCAAAGCCTTTAACTTGTTGAACCATGGTGTCTTGCTCCATAAGCTTCTTTCTCTGGGAGTCGCTAGAATATCTATGCGTTATATATTCTCTTATTTAAGAGACCGCCTCATGGTCATGTCGCTCAAGCACTTGGGGAATGATAATACACTACGAACATATAGGCCTAGGTCATCTACATCTCCTGCCATGAATGTGGGTGTCCCGCAGGGATCGAACCAAGGCCCTCTATTGTTCTTACTATATGTCAATGATCTACCTGGTTCCATAATATCCGGAAATGTATGGCTTTTTGCTGATGATGTTTGTCATTTGATCTGTAACCTCAATCGTAACAATTTTATTGAGAATACCCAATCTAGTTTAAATGAGATGCAAAACTGGTGTACCGAAAACTGTTTGATTTTTAACTCTTATAAAACTAAACTTTTGGAATTTCATAAAAGGAAAAAACCTGAACCAGCTCCTAAACTAATGCTTAATCGCTCTCACTTCTTGTGATAAAGTTAAGTACCTTGGCCTACACATTACTGAAAATCTTAAGTGGGACGAGCATATTAACTCCAAAGCGTCATGATTAACATCTGTAATTTATTTAATTACTAGGCTCCAGAAACTGGTCCAGACTGACATCTTGTTGAAAGTCTATTATGGATGTTCCATAGTATAATGTCTTATGAAATAGTGTTCTGGGGAAGTAGTACCACAGCAAACAGGATTTTCCTCCTCCAAAAAAGAATTATTAGGAGGATGTATGGTGCTCAACACCTTGCTCACTGTAGGCCCCTATTTAAGGACCTGGAAATATTAACCCTCCCATCATTATTTATTCTGGAATCTGCCATACTGGTGAAAAGTAATCCGGAAATATTTTTTCCAAACAATGTGGTCCACCAGTACAACACAGGAAGTGCAAACCAAGTACATGTACCTCAGGTGAATTCGGCTTTGGTCAGCAGGAGGCCATATCTTGGCAGTGTCAATATATATAACAAATTACCAAAATATATAATTGAAGAGCAAAACTTTATAAAATTTAAGACTATTTTGGAAGAATATTTATGTGGAGCGGGCTACTATAAAGTGGATGAATTATTAAGTACAGGCTAAAATGTCTTCATGCCATTCTGACGACCACATCACGGGAGTGATACTAGTTGGACAATATCAAGTATCCAGTAAGTATCAATAAGTACAAGAGTACCTCTTCGTGCTTTCTCACTGTTCTACAGTAAGCACTAGCCAAAAAGTAACAATTAATGTTGACTATTTCATCACTGAGCCAATGCTCAGAAAAACACAAGATGTCAAACCCAGAATCTGATAAAATTTAGAGTTCCCTATACCAGTTTTTAACCCATATTTCAATCAGTGGATTAAATTGATGGAAAGGAACAAATATTCATTTATTTCAAACATTGTTGATTATGTTACAGGATTTTAGAGAAAATGTTAAATTGAGAAAAACTCAAACCAAAATTAGTACACTACTGGCTAAACTTATTCATCAATAATGTTTACCGTTATATCAACTCACCTGAAACAGAATCTGTATTTACACCTTTGAATAGAAAATTCTTCAGTTGATAGTCAAGCCAGAAAGCGTCGTGCATTTTGAGGATTTTGTTTTAATTGAAACAAGAATGAATTTCTGTAAGATTAAGTTTGAAGTATAAAAAATATATACAAACCACAAGCAATTCTAATTTATCAATAAACAGTAACTAAAATTTTAAAGAACAACAGTACATGAACGACGCTGTTATCTTTCCAAAACGTAAGTTGACATTTGTTTTTATTCTATTTGACAATGATAAATGACAATAACAAGCACAACAGATGGTCGAGCTTAGTCTACAAACATACCGATTACTTTTTTTTATTTTCTTTATCTCTGCTTTGCTAACGGCAGGCTCAGCTTAAGATTTGCAACGTCGAAGTACACCATTTTCATGAAAATTCTCATTTAAATTGTTTGGCCATCTCTGAGATCGAACCCATCACCTCTTGCACAGAAGTCCAGGACGCTAACCGTTACGCTAGCAGATGACTTGTGTTTTCGGGATGGATGAACTTAATTGTATTATTTAAATAATACCATAAAAATGGACAATGTTTAAAATGGTTGCTTACATTTGTTGTACATTGTTGTGTACCCCGGAAAAAAGCCATATCATGTATATGACATCAAATTTATCTCTAAATTTCTCTTGCCTAAATTTAGAGATGGGATAGGGTGAATCATATTTATCTGTTTAAAAGCGTATCAAATATCTTGCGAGCTTTAAATTCATAGAGCGCTCATGAGACATGAACATTGATAAAAGTATATATCATTACGTATACAAATTTTGTAACCTGAATTGTATTAATACAGTAACACTGATGCCATAGGTGGACGACGAGTATAGTAAAACATTAAGGTGACTTTAAACTTTACATGCAGTGCGGAAATTTATGTTTTGTGATTTATGTAAGGAATAAAGACGAGGTTTTGTTCATCATATCGGATATTATGGACATCCTTCATACTTTTATTTGAAATGGCAACATACCCAGGTAGGGATTGTAAACCATCCCTATGACCATGCATGAATCAGAAATTAGTGCAGGATGATAGTAGCGCGATCTTGTAGTCTTGTCACTGACTAAGGCTGACATGTTCCTTCTTAGACTGAACTGTAATAACCCAACATATCCAATAGCATATCCAAGAGACCTACAATTTAACTTGGAGTCCGAACCACTACCTCTGAATTACGAACTGGTCTAATTATGAGATCGGTCCTTGTGGATTACCGTAGTATTCAATAATGTGTACGTTAATTCACACTAGACCCAACGACCATCATCCACAATTATTCGTGACCTCCAAATAGCTGGATTACAGGACACGCCACGGTCCCAATCATAATATAGTAAACTTTTGGATTTTATTATAATTTATCCACGCCAATGATGTACCGCCAATCTAGACAGTCTAGATCTTTGACTATACATTATTAATAATGTATAGTCAAAGACTATACATTATTCTATCTTTGACTATACATTATTAATAATGTATAGTCAAAGGTCTAGATTGTGTATCGTGATTGTGCAGATTGTGTATCGTAGCAATGGTACAACATTACAGACGGTCATGAGAAAGTTTTATTCTCACATCGGCCGATGATTGGAAGTACAGTATTAAAATTGGAGGTTCCACTAGAGAGGAACGGATTATAAGATAATCCGTTCTTTTACTATCCGTTCATGTATCTTGTCTTTTCCCTATTGTAATCGTCCTAACATGTTTATATTAAATATTAGACATATTAGGATGATTATATTAATTAGAAAAGTTGGGATTATACGAGAAAGTATTCCACGAGTCAGGCTACTTTATGTTCTACGAAAAAATTGATCATATGATAACGTCAAACCTAGCTGTCAACTCATCAATTGACAACACTAATTTAACTTGACTAACCAAGCTAAAGACTGAGCCTAAGAAAGAACCCATATGCATTCATTACATACATAGAAGCAGATGACCGCGGGGGTAACTTAATTACAGTAACAAGATTCTTTTTTAAATCATAGGTACAGTTAAGAATGAATACCAAAGATGTCTTTAATTTGAACTAAGTTTGAAATATAAAATGTCATCTTCAAATTGCAATCGAAAAAATAAATTACTAAAAGTTGTTATTCTTGGAGATGGAGGTGTTGGAAAGTCATGTATTATGAACAGATTTGTCAGTAATAATTTTGACAGCCACTCTTTCCATACCGTTGGAGTTGAATTTTTTAATAAGGATATTGAAATAGAGGGAGAAAGCTACACACTTCAAGTAAGACTTACTTAATCTTAAGTTTAAGATACCTATCATAAGAAAAAAATTACTTGAGCAATTTTGTTGAGCCTAACTATTTATCTCTCCTGAACTTTTACTGTCCTTATTATTTGGAATATTGTGATTAAACTTGGCATACAGTTCATCTAGAGAAGGTTAATAATGTTTGTTGAAAAATCTAAACTAGGCCTATGGTTTCTTGTAACACCAAACCTTACTAGAGCATTCTTTACCCATGCTGTCCTTATAGAGAATAAGTATGTGGTAAATATAACTCACTTGTGTAGTTTAACCTACCATCCTAAATCAATAGTAATTCAGGCCTGGTATGCAGCTGTTACTATGGGCCTGGGGTGTCTCTGATGATAAAACAAATCTGTTTCACCCTCCTGTTTGTGTTATTACTAGAAATAATTGACTATATTGACTTAAAACAAAATTGGGTTTGCCAAAATAAATTAGACAAGGTTACACCTATTCCGATTGATGGTTGAAATGGCTTTTGTCATGAGAGTATTTAAAGGCTGTAGTGGTTGAAATCAAAGATTAGCTCAAGCTTTCCCTATTCTGTTACACTTTAATATTGTATGGTCTGCTTCTGTGTTCAGTCAGATGTAACGTAGTAGTAAGGTATAAGCTTAGAACAATTTTGTAGTAAGCCGTTTATTATTTAAATTCAAACTGTTATATTGGGTAAGCCTATTTGTTTCTATTTTATAGTTATATCTATTTATCTTATATTATTTACAAATTTATTACAACTCTATGCATAACAAATAATATCAACAGAGGTATTTTAATTAGTTAATGGAGAAAGATGTGTCCGTTCACAGATGTTTACCGTTTATTTTATACTGATGATAAAAGAGATAATAATAGACAACAAAATGTGAAGGAAAAAAACCAGTGATCATACGTTTAACAAAACATAAAGTCAATATGACAGTTTATCACACATTACATAATTTAAACTACTTGATCAAAACTTTTTGCCCTATATGTCTGTAACTCACATTAAGGGGCGTAAAATCAAATGATTGTGTGACTAGCCACACTGTGTACTCTGTTAACTGTGGAGGTAAGAAAATGGTCTCATTTCATCCAATGCAACGATTAGCTGGTCAATGTTGCGGCGACACAGTTAAGTTAATCTCAGAGCACCCTGCGCTACATACTGCATAGGTATGAAAACGCCCCTTAACAATACTTTTACCTTTATGGGTAATAATTTAGTGGTTACGAGGTTGTCACTCCTGTTTAACTCTTCACCTTTAGACAGCCTCATAAAGGTGAAGTGTTAAAATATTTGTGTGTTGTCTTTGTTAGAGACTAACTGGACATGTATTAACCCTTCAAGGAGTGTGTGCATTAGCATTAACTTAAAGCGAAATACCTCTATATCGATTTGTACTGATTTATATTATTTTTAATGAACAGCTTTTCATGAATTGATTTTAGTTGTGGGACACAGCTGGACAGGAGCGGTTTAAAAGTTTGAGGACTCCTTTTTACCGAGGAACAGACATATGTATGTTATCTTATTCAATAGAGGACAAGAATAGTTTCAACAATTTATCCATGTGGCGAGACGAGTTCATTTTCTACTCAGGTGTCCAAGATGCAAAGCAATATCCCTTCTTGGTGGTTGGAAATAAGGTTAAGGTTACCTGTAAAACATCTTATATTTTTACTTTTCAATAAACTGCTCAAACAACAGATAATAGTGGTCCATTGTAAAAAATTGAAGCTTCAGTCTCAGTTGCTTTTGTAGAAATGTATATTAGATTAAATTAGGGTTTTGTCTAATAATTGCTCAGAATTATAATATTTTCGATTAATTCTGTTATACATAAGAAAATCTGAAATGGGGCTTATCTAAATAACTTCTGTCTGTCTGTCTTTCTGCAATGCTTAAAAAGGCATTTGTGTTCATCTTCTCCATGAAAACAAGAGCACCCACTATAATGAAACTTATTTACATTTTTTTTAGATTAGATAATTGAAGTTCTATATCTTTTTGAGAAGGTATTTGTGTACTTTAAACTGACCAATGCCCTATTGAAATAAAGTTATGAGCTCTCATAAACCCTGTTTTGAGCGGTGACCCATTTTTCTAAGTGATAAACCTATCACACCAGTATGTGATCAGCTGTAATGCTAAGTTACCTTAAGTTGATGAATCTTACTAAAGGTAGAGTAAATATAATATCTAATAAAAAGTATTAAAAAATAATTGAGCTGAGCTTTGTTTATTTATTAGTTTACGGTTTTAGGTTTATAATTCAGTGTAATAATATCTTGCTTCTTTACACTGAGTCATATAATATATACCAAGGACAGGCTTGCTGCTAGTGATCATATCAAGTTACTGAAAATTTAATATTTACGAAAACTTAATTGATAACCTGATTTAATTCACTTAATAGTACTTACTTAAGTTACTTTCGTATTTTTTGTTTTCTATTTTACAAACATTTCCAGTCTTAGCACAAATTGTCAACACAACCATCTTTTCATCGTTACAGCCATTTAAAATCAGCAAAAAACCCAAACCAGGTATCAAAAGCAGGTGTTATAAGAGGTGAAAATAAAGCAACAATGTAAGGTGTCGTTTGGCATTAAATAGCTCGCTAGTCTACAGCGTGAATTCCTAGAAGGCGCATGGCCGTTTAAACCCCAAATCTTTATTAGGGTATCATATTTTCTCGCTTTTTGTGGCATGAGCAGATAATCCGCCTCACGGGAAATTAAGAGTTTACTGTACTAATTATTGAAAGATGAAATAAATAAAAATGGTGCTGTATTTTTAAAACTTTGAGGCTAAATGCCATGGCATATTGTGTGGAAAATATAGTATTATTTTTTGAAGCAAACATGTACTTTAAAGGTTTTAAATTACCTGTACTGTCAGGTGACACTATAATAGCAACCACGGTTTCAAACTATCTAGAGTCAATTTTACAAGCTCAAACATCAAGCTTTTATAAAAATGCTTTGAAAAGAGCCTGATATTTGAGCTTGAAAATGAACTCAAGCTAGTTTAAAATGTATAACTACAGGATCACCTGACGGAACTGGTAATTTAATCGTTTATATTATTACTCCATGATCTGGAGGCTACTCATTATGAAACTATATTTTTATTAGTGAATTTCCTATGGGGAAGATGCTATTACCTTAGATTTCATGGCAATACTTAAGCCCAGGACCATGTTAATTTTTTGTCTTTTGGTGCCCAGAGACCAAAAATAACAGTCGTTAATATATATATATATATAAAATGTATGTCTGTGAACACGATAACTCTCGTAAAAATGGTCCGATCAAACCCAAATTTGGTAGTGACGTTTGTAGTTTAGGGGGGGGTTTTGTACTCTAAATTGGGTCGTTTGCGTTTTTCATATGTAATTTAAAATTATTTTAATTTTATCTTTCACCATTAGAATCAGTTTGAAAACTACACAAATAAGATTTTTAAAGTTTTACTCTATCTCCAACGGTTACCGAGATATTAAAAAATCTAAACACAGTACGTTGTATTTTGGGACTCCAATGTTAATCTTATGAAGGATAACCTGCATACTCTTTTCCCATGTTAATTATATAGGGAATAGGCAAACTCTTTATTTATGGACAGAAGTTGATGAAAGTTGGTATAAATGGTCAAAATAAAAATGTATTATGTTAGAAATGCCTACTTTAAGTGTTCCTCACATCAGCAAACCTGCACACTCTTTCCCATGTTAATCTTACGGATAATTGGCAAATAATTATCATATCGACAGATATTGATAAAACTTACGTCATATATATTATTATTATAATATTATTTCTTTGGAAGTTCGCAGGTCTGCTGCGACAGGGATATTAATTTGATATTTTAGCTTAACAAATGATTCTCTTTCTATACAGGTGGATCTGGGGTTGGAGAGTAGGCACGTAGACGAGGCTGAGGTGAGAGCTTGGTGTGAGGCCAATGGACAACTGCCCTACATTGAGACTAGCGCTAAAGACGCCATTAACGTGGACAAAGCATTCGCCTTGGCAGTTGAACGGTGGAACAAACTGGAGGACTTCTTAGAGCAATCGAACAACTATAAGGCAGACACAGTTGATTTGAGGAAAAATCGTGGCAACAGAGAGAGTATAAAATCAGGCTGTTGTTCTTGAGATGAACGATTCAGTATTTTTATTATACTAATAATTTATCGATTATTGTATATACATATAAATAGTATTTTTACTGTAATATACAAAAAGTATTTTTATATGACTTTTATGGGACCACATACATCATTAAATTTGAGTAAATGTCACCATTATCTGTTACCATTTTTCTGATACTCGTGTACTAGAACTAATATTTTGTAATTAATAGCAATAATATTTATTATATTTATATATTAAAAGAATTTTAACGATTGTATTTATCAACAAAGTCGCAATAAATTATTTCTTTGCCTATTAACCTATATTCTTTGTCTTGCCTCTTAATGCACTTCATTTCGTAAAAACAATGTCAAATCAATATTAATTAATTGTTAATTGCAATAATTGATTGATTTAAAAAATTAACTGTAGCAAATGTCTAAAATAGATGTTTGGCCACCATCTTACCGACACTAAACGTCTATAATAGACGTTGGGCCGTTCTAAGAGTTTATGGAAAAGGTTTGTGGAAAAGGGAGGTTATCATGCGGGCACTTATCTTCGAAAATTTTCATTGTATTGCAACTATTAATAATTTTAATTAGGCTAACAATAGTTAATAGGGAAACACAGCCAATATGATTGAGGTGTCTGTAGATGAACTGCTTTGTTTTTGTTCTCCGCGCTCCCTCCCCCCGACACATCGAGGGGCGGAGTCCCAGATTATTATTTATTTTTAAAAAGACTTGCCTTCCACAAATTCCATGCGTTGATTTGATATATTTCAATTTGTTATATTAAGATGTTTTGATTCCAGAACTTGATACCTCACCCCACTTCCCTTTGTCATCCTTCCCCGGCCCCATTTCATGGGCAGCTCGCAATGCCCTCCCTCCCAGCGCGGCGCCCCGCGCTGGGGCACGGGCCTCGGGCCGCCTCTGGATACAGTACCTTGTGCTAAAATAGAAGTAGAGAAAATGAAAAAATAACAGGTAAAAACGTATATTAAAATATAAACAGCAAGACCCCTCTTATCCATCCACCTCGGGATTGGGCCCTTGGCCGGATAAACCAACCTATTTTAAAAACAATAATTTATACCTAATAATAATATGCAGTTGCTAAATATAATCATAATTAGGGTTTCTGTGGGGGGGTTAGCGTTTGGAGCCTCTTCTGTGATTGTTTTTGGAAAATTACACACTTTAAAAACCAATAAAAAATTTATTGAAGGACAAACGTGTTACTGTACTTCAGTAATTGTAGTACAATTAATAGCATAACAATATTGTGAATTAAGGTCTTGTTGCATGATAAATGGTAAGTAAATATCCAATACTGTACTATAATACGAGCAAGGTTTGTATATATATATATATATGTGTGTGTGTGTATATATATATATATATTTTCACACGGATCTCGAAAACGGCACTAAGGAATTTCTTTAAATTTTGGAAATAACTAATTTCCGAGTAGAAAATAAGTTCTAGATAGGTCTAATGTCCAGGAAAATTCGTGTTTTCTTGTAATATTAAGTTTAAAATCTAAAAATATAACATTACGCTTATGGAGAATAAAATGTAAACAATACAAACTAAAACAGCTGTTTATAACCGTTTGACAGTTGTGATTGAAGATGGTGGCAAACAATATGTGAATAGAGGTTTTGCATTAATATTTATTTTATGTATGTAATAAATGAAAAATTATCAAATTACTAAACAATTTGTAAAAACTAAAGGGTAAAATAACTGTGCAAAATAAAAGCAGAGAAAATTATTTCCAAAATCTTTTGTGTTTTGAAAGAAAACGTATTCATTCTATTGCTTGAAGCCACTGTAACAATGTAAATTAAATTTATCTTTTGCTTTTCAATCCTCATTCCTTTTCTAGCAAAATCAGTTGATCACAGGATAATAATAACAAACTGTATGGACATTTAAATTCAGTATAAGATTAGCTAAAACAATGAGGTTGGCCAAAAACTCTTAAACGAACAACGGAAACTCGGCCGACGCCGTAGCTCAGTTAGTAGCGCTCAGGTCTGACGTACGCAAGGTCACGTGATCGATCCCCACCCGAGGGCTATATTTTTGTTTAGTATTTATGCCATATTAATTAAGGGGTATAAAAACGGTTTTATTTAAACCACATAAATGTTTTCATTGAGCAGTAAATTTGTTTTAATTTTGCTAATTAACTTGTAAAATACATGTCTTATTCTATCACCAGGTACTGAAGTTAAAAATTACTCAGTTAAGCAGAAATTAATTGTGCACACAGCTCAACTGGTAAATCCATAAAACAGTGTAGTTACGGAGGCTAGTGCATACTTTACATGTTTGTAAGCTGTGGAAAATAAATTTTGATATCTTCCCTAGGGAGCGGCCGGGAAAACCGAGGCCGAATATGAGGTGTTCTACTGTACTGCACTTACATATTTTATCAAGCAATAAGTATTATTATTACTAATAGTTTCAATTTTATTAATGTACTGTATTATTCCAAATCCCACACACCAAATCAGGTGTTAAGGTTATTTTGCAATGTTGTCACATTAACAGTTACAGCAGCCGGTGATGAGCTAGACCCATTACACTCATTTTTTATGTATTAAAATGCATGGATCAGATAGGGGTTGTTATTAAAACTATTTTTAAAGTTGAGTGGGTACTTGGTACAGTGCAGTAATATATATATATATATATATTTATTTATTTATTACCATCAAAACAAATAATTGTCATTAGCAATGTTAAAATGACAAACATTTTGGTAACTTACTATTGCAATAAAAGAAACAAGAATTACATACATGTTAACCTAGTTTAATCTATTTCACACCAAATGTAATGTATAAATACCCCCGTCGCAGCAGACCTGCGTACTCAGCAAATTTCCAAATCAATAACATAATAATAATAATATATGACTGGTTTGATCATTATCTGTCAATAAATATGAATATTATTTGCCTACTCTCCATAGATTAACATTAGAAAGAGAATGCAGGTTTGCTGCTGTGAGGAACGCTGAAAGTAGGTGTTTCTAGCGTAAACAATTAATTTTTTTAGCATTTATATCAACTTTCATCAACATCTGTCCATAAATAAAGGAGTTTGCCTATTCACTATATGATTAATATGGGAAAAGAGTATACAGGTTTGCTGCTATGATAAACACATAAACTATGATTTTTAAGCATAAATGGATAGACCTTAACCACATGAAGCTAAATATCAAGTTGTATCCAAAAATATTGATTAATATGGGAAATATTAATTTTTCCCTATCCTCCATAAGATTAACATTGGAGCCCCACAATACAACGTACTGTGTTTAGATTTTTTAATATCTCGGTAACCGTTGGAGGTACAAAACCCCTCCAAACTACCCGTTGCCATTGACCGATATTATATTTAATATCGGATCGGACCATTCGGACCATTTTTACGAGAGTTATCGTGTTCACAGACATATATATATGTATATATATATATATATATATATATATATATATATAAATTTTAACGACTATTGTTTTTGGACTCTGGGCACCTAAAGACAAAAAAATAACATGGTCCCGGGCTTAAGTCTTACCATGAGACCTACGGTAATAGCTTCTTCCCTATGGGAAATTCGCTAAAATATATTTACAAAATATGATGAGTGGTAAAAATGTATTAGTCATTATTATTTCAGGCATGATCCATGAATTTATCAACTGAGATACATTGGTTATTAAATATTTTTTTAACAGGTTGGGTAATTTTTATGTTTTATTAATTTTTTAGATAATTTATGAATAATTAAAGTAAGTAGTTAAGTAAGCAGTAAGTGTGGATAAAAATAATGACATTAAAATTATAATTTTATATTTGTAGATAATAGAATATATACACATATCTCATCAATTATTGATAGGTTCTTTGAATTATGTTAACTGTACATAAGATATATATATATATAGCACTGAATATATTAAATTTTCACTAAAGTATTTTTGTATCAACCAGAATACTGCTCTTCCTCTTTCCACTTCAAAGTAGAGTTGTTGGATCAAACCTGAGCAAGGAAGAAAAATTAGTCATAGAATACCAACCACAATATGGGTTAGCCATAAACTTGCGAACATTTTGGATGATTGTCAGTTTTTATTCCACTATCTGTGAATTGGCTGCAACATAAATTCAAAGACCATGGACACAACTTGAAAGTTGAATAGTAATCCTTCCCGAGCGTTTGACGCATATATACGCTAATGATGCTAATCACTTGCGAGCGTTTGCCATATACATATGCAACTCAATCTGGAGTTCTCGAGAGTCAACGTTCAGAAACGACAAAGAGTTAAAACATCATTTAGGTATTTTAAATTATTTCTTGGCTGTCTATAGTTACCTTAGGTCATAAATAAATGTTATTGCTGTTAAGTAACACATGTTATATTTATTTGGTAAATTTTCTGTTAGGTGGGTTGGAATCCCTGATCTCGAAAACTACACCACTGAATATGAAATAAGTTACGACACTCCAGCCGTTTTTAGATCTGTTCTACCAACTGGCCAAGGCATCCTCATGCTATTGTTTTGTGCGCTCAGACAGTATTTGTTTATGTCTAGTGAGAAAAAGGTCGGTGAAATATATTCAGTGGATTAGACTGTGATGTAATGTTTTGTGAAAATGACCGTTAGGTTGTGTGATCCGAATTTTGAAGAAGATGTAATAGAACTGCTAGTTCTTAATGTAATCACAAAACATGTAAAAAATAATTTTAATGAAAAGATTTTGTATAATAAACTTCAGCCATCTGATGGAAGAGGAAAAATATCCAAATTTCAAAATATATTTTGTGACCCAAACCATAATACTTTTCCTCAAGTGAGTGCAGCAGCTCGGTAAGGGTTAAATCTAAAACATTATAAAGAATGTACACACTACCTAACTCAAGTCAGGTTTTGGTTTTGGTTAATGGAACAAAGCCACTCTCATATAAACTCTTTGCCCCTCATCTGTCAGTGCCTGAGGGTTTGTCATAATTTTACTATAAAGTAAAACCTAACTAGCTCAACACATTGTGAACCCAGAGGTTGTCTAGTTATCCAGAACATTGCAACTTTTTATGGGTTTTGATTAATTAATACATAACAGACTCAAGATTCATATATGAATTTATTACAGTATGGAACATGAGTATTGTTACCAGTACATACTGAGTAAACAGCCTTTGAAAAAATGTCAAATATTTAACAATTAAAACTATATGTTTTACTATATATTGAAGCATTTATATATATATAAATAAATGCTTCAATGATTCAATGTTCTTCCGTGAATAAACAATAGCAAGCTACCCCCGCCACAACTATGCCTGGGTCTTTGACCTTGAAACAATCTAAAGGCACGCAAAAGACAGACTATCTATCTTGGCTCGTTTCAGCCGTTCCGTGAACTTGAAAAGTTGAATGTACTAGTACTGTAAATAAAGACATTCTGTCAGCTATTGATTGCCAAGTTATACGGACTGTCAGTGTTGAATTAGTAAGGTTTTACTATACCATCAAGTTTTTAATATTATTATTATTTTTATTTCCTTTATGAAATGGTGACCTACCCAGGTAGGTATTTTAAGCCAAGTAACAAGGAGAATCCAAAGTAAAATGATTGTGGTGCAGTCTTGAAGTCTTGTTCCTAACGAAGACTGACATGTTTCAGGACTTAGTTTAGATTTAGTAAGTGTAAGTTCCATCTCGACAGGTTGCAAAGAGGTTCCTGAAACTTGGCGAGAAGGATGCCAAACTTGTCACAGGTATTGTCACTAGTCACCGTAATCTGAGGAAGCATCAACTACGCATGCGGGTCTTTAACGGGGATCCTCTGTGTAGGAAATGTTACCTGCGAGAGGAGTGGAGGATTGAGTGGAGGAAACTGCGGATCATCTATTCTTTGATTATATAGTGGTGGCAGAGGTGAGGTCCTCCACTCTAAGCAATTTGGAAAGGGGTGGTTGATGAGCTTTTTGATTGTTGCAGTTTTCCAGGTCTCTTCATTTGGAAGATTCCTGATGTGGAAGATTATTTTTCAGGATAGAGAAGTTTTCAGGGTTGTGCAAATAGCCGTCATAGCTGAAGTGCCTAGGGAGAAATCTGCCCCTTTGAATGAATTAATGAATAGATTAAACTTGTAAGATTATTATATATTTACCTTAAACATATCCTATGATACTGGTCACTTTGGTTCCACTTTCACTAAATTTAGGAGAGTATTCTTTGATAATGAGGGGTAGCTGGTGAGAGGGTGCATTCAAATGTTCAAGGAAAGACTTTTCACAGACAGGCACCAACGAGTCCAAAATGAAAGCAGCGTTTTTCACTATTATCGGGCGCTGCAACAAAATCAGCATGTTCATGGATACTTAAAAAATAACTTAACTGTTTGAAATTTAAAGTTATTAATAAATTTATGTTTTCTAAATAGTATTCAGGTTAAAATACTCTGAGGGTCAAGTATTTGTTAATGCTACAACTGTGGGTGGTAGGTGCGTTAGCCTTAACTGAATGAAAAAATCATTATGCTATTCTTCTTTAATAATTAATCAGTATAAACAAAAAACACAAAATATACCATTCAACCCCCCTTAACCTTACAATAGTATGAGAAGTAAAACAGGTGTCCACTGCAATCCCAATTAGGCCTACAAATGCCGTCAACTTCCACCCAAGCCGGTCACTGTTTATTTAAGGTGGGCCCTTCCACCACTGTACCACACATTTGCAAGCCAAATTGGGATTGCTCATGGTGGGGATTCGAATCTGTATACTTTTGTTTGACTTTAATGTTTCACTCGTCAGTGAAGCGCCTCAACCTTATGCTTAGTACCACCGTCTGAAAAAGAGTTCTAGGGGCTATAGAACCTACTCTAGCGGGAGAGCATCGAACTGAATTAGTTAATTTCGGCAAGCTGCAGTGAATTTGTTAAACGACATAGTGAAAAAAATTTTTACAAAATTTACGACAGATGGTACCACCTGCCTCCAAGCTGCTTGATATTTGGCCCATCACAAAAGGGAAGATCACCAGTTGATGGATTAAGTGAATTTAAATTTTGGCAAATTTTTCAAACATTTAAAAACTTTGGTTGACTTTACTCCAACCTACTTTAGAGCCAAACACAGCATATTTACAGCTGTTTGGATATGAACATTGTGTTGTTGGGTTTATGTAACCTAATCTCAAATTTTCCCACTTGATATTCATATAGAACACTAATAAGTCAACAGTTGTTAGGAAAATAATTTTTTGTTTTAATAAATTTGGTCATTAAGGATATTATCCCAGTTAGACTTTCAATTTAAATATAGGTGAAAGTTAAGAAGTACCTGCTGAGTTAATTTTTCAGATTTATATGATGAAAGCAGGTGTTTGAGTTGGGCGCTGAGCACATCGTACAATACTTTGTCCAGTGTATATGCCATGTCACTGTTTGCTAGGCGAAGTCCATCACTGATAAGAGACAAGTACAGTTTTGTAAATGCCACTGTGTTTGCCGTCAATTCTATCCAGCAGTCTCCTGTTAAACAAAGACAGCCTGTGATGTGTGTTTTTGTTTCATTATACATTAAAGTCTGGTTCATCTGGGTCTGAATCATCCGGATTAAATAAAAAAGATTAATAACAGTTAAAAATGTGAGATTCATCTCCAGCAGCTTCAAAACTTCAGGCGCAACTGCATTACTTGTTGTTTGCAGCAAGTAACAATGACTAACAATGATTGCGTAACATATGAAGGTACACCCGTTATGTTGTTTTTTTGCCAAATAAAACATGTCTTCTTTCAATTGAAGTGTTTAATTTCTTAAATAAAACTATAAAACAGTATTGTTTTATTTTTTCCAGACTTAATTATAATTTTTCATCTTTCAATCAAATTAAATTTGTTTTAATAAGTTAAATACCTGTGACAATTTTCAGTTATTCGCTGTAAATAGTTATATGCAGTTTGCAGCACTAATATTACAGGTGCCGTTTACGATTATTGTCTACTGTATGTGACATGGATGTCTATCCTATAATACGAGGTGTGGCTATTGCCTGCGAGACTAGTGCCTCCAGCAGCAAACAGCGAGCACAATGCTGCAAGTTTGAATATAATCATGACTAGTGGTCCCTCCTGTAACCTTTCCTAGCTGGACAGACCTGTGCATCACTTAGTTTCACTGTAGCAGTCTGCAGCTTGATGTCATGTAACAGTGACGCGTCAGAAAAATGTCAACTAATCGAACGAAGCAACAGAAAAACCTCAAAGTTTCTTGTGAAACTGGGCGAAACTGCCACAGATGATTACGATTTGTTAAACAGGTGTACAGAGATGAATGCTTATGGCGCGCAAGAGTTTTTGAGTGGATCAAAAGGTTCAAAGAAGGACGACCGAAGACAATTCATGCCCTAGATGACCTTCTATTTTCAAAACTGAAAAAACATTCAAAAAATTAGTGAACTGATCCACACAGATCTTCACCTAAGCATTCGGACTGAGATCTTTGGAATCAACAATGAATGTGTTCTTCAGTTATGCATGAAACATTTAACATGGGCAAGGTGTGAGCGAAAATGGTGGCAAAACTCCTCACACCGGAACCAAATGGATCGAGAATGAAGATTTTGGTGCTGATACTTAGGACAGCATTGAAACTGATCCAGACTTGTTAAATAGAATGATTCTTGTGATGAATCATGGTTTTCACTTACGATCCAGAAACAAAGCGCCAATCGATGCTTTATCCAAACTCACCACGGCAGAAGGAAGCAAAAATGAGCAAGTCAAAATTCAAAGGGATTGATTGTTTTTTTTTTATATTCGTGGAATTGTTTATGTTCAGTGGGTCCTCGAAGGTCAGACTATCAATCAATAATACTACATATAGGTTTTGACCAACCTTCGTGAGCGGGTGAGAAGACAACGCAACTTGATTTGTGGACGAACAAGTCATGGGTACTTCACCAAGACAATATTCAGCCCACACTGCACTGTCTATGAAGATATTCCTTGCTAAAAAAAAACATCCCTGTGTTGGAACATCCAACATACTTGCCCAACCTTGCCCCTTGTGACTTCTCCTTATTCCCAAAAGTGATATCAGCGCTTAAAGGTATGCGATTTGACAGCGTGGATGCGATGAAAAAGATGCGACGGACATCATGGACAGCCTTACGCAAGAAGACTTCCAATGCTCTTTCACGCAGCGGAAACTTCGGATGCAGCAGTGCACAGATCCCCAAGGGGAGTACATTAAAAGAGACAAGGTCGCAGATGTAGCTGTTGAAGAATAAAACACACCTCATATATTTAGATTATTCAGATTTTTAGCTATTCGGATTCAGACTCCGCCACATTTATCCAGATAAACCGGACTTTCCTGTACTTCACTGTAAAAGGAACAATAAATTTGCTGAAAAATGTAATATATTTATAGACACAAGGATAAAATTACAGAAATTTACAAGTATCAAACCAGTTATATACAAAGCAGTTGTATTCAGTTTATACACAAACTAATGTTTTTGCCAACCTGCTGAGCTATACAACTTAAACCTAGTTCAATTAATTGATAGTTATGACAGTGATTTTATAGTAAAAAAGCAAACTCTTATACAAGTTTCCTCTATGTGATATTTAATTTTCTGAACACCCTTCACATACTCTTTATACATAAGGGGCCTATAATTTGACGCACCAGTGATGTACTTGGAAATCGTGATGCCTTGCTCGCTCAGCTCTGTGGTCAGCTTGTGTAGGGCCGAGGGTGTGTTGAGGTTGCAGGGCCGCCAACTGTCCTCGCCACACCGCATCTTGACTGCCTCCACCAACTTGTCCCTCGTCTCAGCCAGACTGCGGGTGATGGAGGAGCTCAGTTGACCGTCCAGCTGGTAGCACAGATCCACACCCAGTTCGCACAGCTGTGACACAAACCAATTATATTATACAAAAATGTTCATCAAATTATCTTTGTTTCAACCAATAATTAGTTCTGGTTCTTGATATTCGAATCTCAGGCTACTACAATTTCAGAGTTTACCAAGTAAAATTATTCCTACCAGATACTAACATATCCAGACAAGTGCTCACGCCCTAACCTGAAATAGATTAGGAATTAGGACCCCTCATTCATTTAACTAATTTATTCCCACACTCTCGAACCCTACATAGAAACTGAGCATGGGGTTTTCCTTGCTTGGACCAGGGGTGCAAGTTATTTATGGGATATCAGTTGCTTTATTGTTATGTAATGATTCAGCTCTGTTGTGTCGTGATTCTGGTCAGAACTGCTTTCTGTTTAAGCCTTCAAAAACTACATAAAACCAAGTTTTCAAGTCAGAAATTTTAAATTTCAGCTTTTCCCAGCAACAGCTGTCACTAGTCAAAGTGTTAAAAGACCATTCCCTATCACATTAACCACAAGGCTTGACAGAGTATTGAAATTCAGAGATGCATTACTGCTTTCAAGGCTAGACGTTTTCAGATTGCCTGTAAACACATCATATAAATTTCAGATTGAGAAGGTTGACATCAAACCTTTGAGTTGTGTTAGTCAATGGAACTTTAATCAGCATTGGATATGTTGAGTTCAACCACTGTACCAACTAGACTATTCACAAAGCCATTTGTCGAAAGGGTTGTTTGGAGACCACAAACATGAGGTTATACCAGGATGTATAAATTAATTACGAATGTAGTATGGGTGAGACTGAGCAAACCAATTATTAATAACCAAGACCATTTAAGCAGGAGACCAGGGATCTAATTTCAATCACAGAAAAGAAAATATCCATAAGTCACTTCTTGTAGAATAAATGTTCCCCTATGTCCCCCAAAATAATGTTCTACAGATTTTAAGGTCATCTGGATTGGAGAATTTTCTGAAAATATTATAATGCCTTGAATAGTGAATTTTTATGGCAAACAGCATAGTTAGTGTTTGGTATACTGTTTAACAATAGTAATGATGAACTGTACTTCTTTATATTGCAGTAGGAAACTAGTACTATGGAATTTAGTTTAGTTCTGGAAGGAATTAAAAAAAAACCTGTAACATTTTTGGATGTTTATTTGGTGACTTACTTTAACTGGTGGTCTACCTATATAGAAATTCAAAGTAAAAAACCTAAAGCCAAAGTGTAAAGTCAAAGTAAACCAGAGATTTTGAGGAGATTGATGTTAACTATGTGTGTTAACTATGGAAAACATGATTTTCAAATGTGCAAATCCTTATTCTTAACAAAGTGGTAGCTTGAAGATATGCGAGCATCATTATAAAAGAGTCTTGATGTAATAAAAACCATACAAAGAATATTTAGAGTGAGCAACAGGACGACATGTTTATTCATTTTAGGATTGTCTAGGGGCTAGGACATAATGTTTTACCCATTACTTTGGGACTAGATCTCGTGGATTGCGGTATTAAAAGTTAGCGAAAATCCATTGGTGATTGGTAGGATTTGAAATCGTAGCTCAGGGACCTAAGGTTTCGTCCCCATGACCAATTCGCTCCACACCATACACACAACCAACACTACAACGAAAGTGACCTATACATGTTTATTGTCTTTGTTCACAGTACCTGTTTGCACTGAGTGCGGATAGAAGTAACACACTCTGCCAGCGATGTGAGAGAAGTCTGCGGCATGAACACCTGCTTGATGAGGTGAGATGTGAAGTGTGACAGCTCTTGACTCGCCCACACAATAAATACTGGAAAATACCAGTGGAACCTGAGTGAAACAAGTGCTAACCACCAGCCTCTGTTATACTCTAAAACAAGCACTTGCTCCGGCATGGTTTTTTACTGTCCAATGATTTATGATTTTTTGTTTGATAGTTAGGTATTTGGCCACAAGAAATTGATCAGAGCAAGTTTGAAGAATGGGAAAAGTCCAGTTTTCGTCTTAAAGCCCTTAAAAGTTTCCATGTTATCGTTAAGGATCTTTATTGTAGCTTCAGTTAATCTAAACAGCTTATTCAGGTTATTTTAGTATTTTACTATAAAAAAGTATAAACAATGATTTTTTTTAATTTTAGGTCAGTTGGAAAGAAATGTTTTAAAGAATAGTTATATTTAGTTTGGTTTAATTTTACAGAAAACGTTATAGCGAATAGTTAAAATATAAAAAAAACAGCCTTAACATATTTTACCGCTATTTATAAAAATATTCAGGTAATTCCAACCTTCTATTTGTCATTCCCACATTCCCGTTGTTGCTGTTGAAACAAGTAAGGCTTATTCTTCAAATACTTATAAATATTGTCATTTTTCAGTTAGTTACTTAAGTACCAGAATCTTAATATTTCAATTAATATGTTGGATGTCAGATATGGGAGATTCTATTTTAAAGTTGTATAATGTTGATACATATACAAAGTCTTTACAGAGAGGTAAGAATAGTTTACCAATTATTTGACTTCCAAACAGTTTAGACACAGTGAACTCTCCATATAGCGATTCTCTCTATAACGATTGATAATGACATTAACGTTTGGCCTCCCACAAGAACAATGTATTTTTTCTCTCTAAATTATGATATCATTCATTCTCTATGCCGATGTAAATACTTGGAACAATAGAGAAAATACAATAAAACAAAATTTTGAGTCGCACCACTTGACTAGCGATCGCCAGTTGGACTTAAGGTCAATGCCCATAACCGGTTATTTCTAGTTTTTAGGCGAGGGAGTGGATGAGTCGGCATTTTGTCACGAGTCTAGTCAACAGTAGATACTTTAAAAATATTTCAAATTTAATATATATCAGGAAAGATGGAGATTCTATGAAAAAATGTTAAGCAGGATACATATAAAAGTTTAAAATTAAAAGATAAAAATGTAAATTAATTTCAGGTAATTTAGATTCTAACAAGTGATCATTCCAATATATTTGAATCTATAACAAAATTTAAACATATATCCAAGTAGAATCATTATTCAAGATTATTTGAGTGTGATATTGGAGAACAGAAATAGGCATTTCTAAAATTATTATTTATTTTGACCATAAAATATAGGAGTTGCTATAAGATTAAGAAAAAAAATTGGATAAACATAAAATTTTTTATATTGGATCATTCAATGAGTAAATATAATGCAAATAAAATTAAAACAAAAAGAGAATAAGAGGAGTTGGACTTAGGTCAATGCCCATAATTATCTAGTTTTTAGAGGAGTAGGAAGTGAGAGTCGGGGAGAGGGGGGCGGTAGTAAAATAGTTGGTGGGAACGGGAAGTTGAGCCAAACACCTCAGTTAGATACGTGCTGCCTGACTGTTAGTATCGTACCTGTATTTCTCCTTACTGTACTATGTAGTTATGGAATACTTTATTGTGGTTTATTCTAACTGTCATGCTACCAAGAAAGCGGAAAGTGCTCACCGTTGATGAAAAAGTTGTATTAGTTAAAGCGATTGAAAATGGTGAAAAACAAACTGATGTTGTTTGGCGAAGGGGGCTTTTGGCTGTGGCTACCATTTGTAAGGATAGGCGCAAGTGGCTTGACACAGATGTGCATGGTGGTAAAAAGAAAATGAAAAAGCCTCAGCATTAAGACTTAGATCGTGCTATTCTGCAGTGGTATCAACAGCAACACATGAATAGCATACCACTCTCTGGACTTTTGATCAAAATGAAAGCTGAGTCTTACGCAACTGAGTTTGGCATTACTGATTTTTTAAGCTTCTGAAGATTGGCTGAGCAAGTGGAAGCAGCGCCACCACATTAATTATGGGCAGATCAACGGAGAGGCTCGTGAAGTCGATAGGAAGATTACAGATGGCTGGCTACAAAATGTATGGCCTAATCTAAAGTCTCGTTATTCTGCCGAAAACATTTTTAATGCTGATGATACAAGTCTTTTTCACCAAACAAAACCTTAAAATTTATATCAGAAAAGTGTTTTGGAGGAAAGTTGTTGAAAGAAAGAATTACTGTTTTGGTGGTAGCTAATATGACAGGATCAGTAAAGAGAAAACTGTTAGTAATTGGGAAATCTAGAAATCCACGTTGTTTTAGAAACTTCAAATGCCTATCAACTAAAAGTCAAACAAAAGAGCTTGGATGACGTCTCAAATTTTTGAAGAAGAGTTGAGAAAATGGGATAGTGAGTTGAAGGGGAACAAAATCTTGCTTTTGGTTGACAACTGTCCTGCACATCCGGTGGTAGAAAACCATCAAAACATAGAACTTTGCTTCTTACCTGCCAACTCCACAAGTGTCCTTCAGCCTATGGACAAAAGTTTCATTAAAAGTTTAAAAAGTCACTATAGGCGCAAGCCTTTAATGTAACTCGTTGAGTCTAACGGTAATTTCAAGCCTACAATCTTAGACGCCATACAAATGGTGAGTAGGGCATGGGCAGAGGGGACGGATAAGACCATAAGACATTCCTTCAAACATGCAGGATGGCAGGAAGATCCCGAGCCAGCAAATGATGAAGATGACTTGCCGTTGGCCGTTTTGGGTTCAGAGCTAGAGCTCCCAACAACATTTTTATAAGAGGAGCTTCTGGATTTTAAAAACATAGATGGGCAAGTGGCTACAGCAGCGGGTGTTACAGACGAAGACGTTCTGAATTCTGTTCGAGTTGATGAGTATAGTGAACAGGAAGACATGGATCCAGAGGAAGAACCAGAACCGGTCCCAACTCCCAAAGAGTCATTGGAGGTTGCTAAACTACTGAGAAGATTCTTTACTCACCAAGATAATCCAGTGGCGACGGAAGATGTCAGTCGTTTAAAAGATAGAGTGAGGTCATTGCTGTGGAAAACTAAAAAGAGGCAAACAACGCTGAAGGACTTTTTCTAATAAACCATATGTACTGTACAGTACTTCTGTCAAATACTGTATTATTTACTTTAATAAAAGTTTCTGTTTCTTAATTGACTTTTTAAATATGCTTTAATGTGTTAACACACGTTATTGTTTTGTTACTTTTGACATTCTAAATACAGGGAACTAATGATTTTATACACTGTATTATCGTAATTTTTCATATCATTTACTAAGTGTGTTTGATTGGACAGTACAAAAATATATTGTATATACTGTATACTATGGTGCCTTATTTCAGCACATTACTCCATCCATTACTTAAAAATATGTTTCTTTTTGTATAACGATCTTACTCTATAACGATGAAAATGGCTGATCCCTTGGATATCGTTATAGAGAGAGTCTACTGTATTAGTCTAATCACTACTACTTAGTTTGGGCATCAGTCTAAAAGACTAAAATGTTAATTCACATTTCTTAAACCCAGTATACTCCATACCGGAAGCCAAGGCAGGAGAATTAGGGAAAGCCCGTCCATAAAACTCCCTCGTCATGTCTGTTAGGTTGGTAAAGAATATTCCCCCCAGTCTACGGACATAAGTGATGGTGGCACCCTCTCTCTTAACTCTCTTCAGCTGAGCTTTTAGAATACATGTGCACAGCTGAAGAAACAGATCACATGCCTGCAACATAAAAGTCTAATAAAAAATGTTCACAATCATCTCAATCACAATAGAATAAGAATAAGAATGATTTATTTTTCTTTTTTTTAATTTAAATCATTTTTTAAATATATATATATATATATATATATATATATATATATATATATTATATTGAAATAATTCAACCAAGTATCCTTAGAAAACATTTTTATTCCTTCTACATGTTTCGGGTAATAATCCCATTTTCAAGAAGTGTAAATGTTTAACCTTATTTGGTAATATTAAGCTTTATTATTTCGAAAGCCTAGACACCTAGATAGTTAAATAAACACTTACCAAATGAATGGCATCTGCCCTTCAGGTGTCAAATTTGATTAAAAATTCCTTACAGGAACCGGTTTCGGTCTTTTAACAGACCATCATCAGCCGACGAAACAGGTATTACAAAGTACAATAGATTTAACGTCGGTGTTTGTTAAAATGAAACATTTCAAAAATCTTTTTTGCACAATCACGACACATATTTACAAATAATGAAAAATAAATAAAGAACTATTTACATGATGAATCAGCTGTTAGTGTCCTGCATTACGTTATTTAACCCTCCAAGTGCTATGACTATTTAAATTTTGTTATTTTTATGCAAATCTTCATAAAATACCAAGCATACACAAAAAAAACACAAAACATGCCCCCCCCCTTATAACCACTAACCATAAAAGCAAAATAGGTGTCCACTGCAATCCCAATTAAGCCTACAAAATGCCGTCAACTTCCACCCAAGCCGGTCACCGTTTATTTAAGGTGGGCCCTCCACGCCACTATACCACACATTTGCAAGCCAAATTGGGATTGCTCATGGTCGGGATTCGAACCCTAGCACTTCCGAATGGCTAGAACGTTACGCTCGTCACCGTAGCGCGTTAGCCACCACGGCCATCCAGTGCCTAGGAAAAGAAAGCGCTTATTTGGCTATAAAAGCATACTCTAGCGGCAAAGTAACGAACTCAAGCGTCAGAATAGGGAACTACAGAGTAGTTGCATGTATTAGCTCGCAGATGGCAGCACCGTGACAGTAATTTTTGACTTCTATAGCGCTATACAATTGCACCTCGCTGACATCTCACAGTGAGATGTTAGCACCTGGAGGGTTAATAGCTGAAATGCTATTTTTTCGGAGGACTCATCTTTTTTATATTTAGCATAACGTCCTTGTCTTCTTTAAAATATTTATATATAAAAAATTCCTCCCAAGCCTGAGCTTTGTATTTATTTTCACAACTTTTAAATATTTTAAAGTTAGATCACTGCTCATATCCACATCACAACTATACAACTCAAATAAACACGTTAAGTTTATTAATTCACAGGCAAAAACGAAAGTGTGAAAATAAAACTCTGCAAATCTTTGTTAACCTCTTAGGATGAAAACATCCATCCTTGTCATATGGCATTCCAGGAAAAACATTTGATAGCTCAGATGTATAGCATGTATAGCACAAGTAATTAGGATTGACTGTTGAAATACAATACCTGTGTGGATCTGCCAAGCAAGTTGAGCAGTCGCACAGACCGCCGAGCGGCCCGCAGACCACCCTGAAAACTCTTGTCTGATGTCACCGTTAGCTCAGCTGTGAGAGCACTGGTGAGGCTTGTGATTCGCTGATCCAACTTTCTCCTGACAATTCAAAATTACTTCTCATATTTTCGAATCAAAAACATCAACCATTATCACCATGGACATTATTATACAGTGATTTGAATAGAAGGAAGTGAAATTTTATAAAGTAAAATATTCAAGTGGACCTAATAAGGGTGGTGGGCATAAAAAAGTTTAAGCTGGTTTACTTAGAAAGCACTCAACTTCCAAATAATGTTTCGACTTTGGTCTAAACATTATACTATGGTTTGCCATAGTATAATGCTGTAACCAAAAGAAATAGTATCAAAATATGTTCACTTTCCCACCAAAAGTGTTTTTGTCAACTCTGAAAAGTATTTAATCATTACATTCAGTCATACAGATCCACCACTTGTATTTGGGCTAAATTAATTGCACATCATTCTAAATGTTAGTAATTTAATGATTAGGGTATGACTATTTACCCATCAAAATGTAAAAAAAAACTTATACTAGTATTAATAAAACACAAGATATAAAAACATTAATTCAATTTTATTTTTTAAAATCTTAGTTCTGATTTTGAAATACTTTATATAAAAGTACCTAATTTCTACATTGGCAGGAACATGTTGTGCCTTGTCCAGACATTCTTTTGTCTTTTCAATGAGAGCATGAGCTTCTTCAAAATGTCTTTGTGCAATGAGGACATCAAGATCTTCAGACACTTCACTCATCCATTCATTGTTCTCGTCTGGACTATCTTCATCTGGATCACCAAAAGCTTAAAAATAAAATAATAAGTTTGGATCATATACTAGTATTGTTTCAAAACTAAAATTTAATAAATGCTCCCTATTTTTGTAGTTGAGACACAAATCAGCCTGCAATATAGTTTTATAGGAATTGTATTGTAAAAAGATTTACAAAACTCTGCAATTAGAATTCTTTATTACATAAAGTGAATATTTTACATATTATGTCCTTAATTTCCCAGCAAACTCCGGGGTCATGCCAAGTAAACATCCTTCCTTGTACAGTAAAACTCCCATCCCAGCAAACTTCAAAGTCATGCCAAGTAAACATCCTTCCTAATACAGTACAACTCACATCCCAGCAAACTCCAAGGTCATGCCAAGTAAACATCCTTCCTTGTACAATCATGAATGGTGTCTGCAATACTCATGCTGGAAAATGGTTATTACTGACGTAAAGAAAATAGCCAAAAGTGTTTAATGTGTTAAAAAGTTTTTAATTTGAATAAAAGATAAAAAATTACAATAAAGTCTGAAAGAACAAAGCAGCATTTTTTATTAGTTCTAGGTAAGAAATTAAACACTCCAACTCAAAAAGAAAACTTATCTTATTTCATATTAAGTACCTGGTGACCGAGCTTTACTCGGATAGAATAAGACATGTTTTTACTTTGACCTTACACTTC
Organism: Nephotettix cincticeps; assembly: GCA_023375725.1. NCBI lineage: Eukaryota > Metazoa > Arthropoda > Insecta > Hemiptera > Cicadellidae > Nephotettix > Nephotettix cincticeps. Next base: position 28,574,332 of record CM041788.1, on the reverse strand, counting down.
ATACCAAGTTTCATGGAAAACGGGTGGAAAGTAAGGAAGAAATTGATTTTTTTACATTTTCCATAAGAATAACATTGGGCGCTGTCAGACAACGTTCTGCGTTTATCGTGGACAGTAAATTTAACTTTTCTCTGGAACCGTTAGTCGTAGACAAATAATTCAAAATACTAATTTGTTTAGTTTTTTAAGCTGGTTTCAATGGTACCAGTCAAGTTATACTTTACTTTTATTGTTTTCGCTGAAAATTTAAAAATTTGATTTTTTTGACATTTAAAAGCCCATAACTTTTGAACCGTCATTTTTACAGACATGCGGGTGGTGTCAAATTATTTAGTGCTCTGTGCACTATAAACTATCAAATTTTAATCAAAATCGTTAGAGCCGTTTTTGAGAAATTTGGATTTTTCACGTTTTTTAATATTAAAATTAAAACTCCTTAATAATTATCCCAGCAAACTCCGGGGTCATGCCAAAACATCCTTCCTTGGGTACAGTAAAAACTCCCATCCCAGCAAAACTTCAAAGTCGTGCCGAGCATTTGTAAACATCCTTCCTAATACAGTACAACTCACATCCAGCAAACTCCAAGGTTCACATGCCAAGTATATAATATCCTTCCTTGTACAATCATGAATGGTGTCTGCAATACTCATGCTGGAAAATGGTTATTACTGACGTAAAGAAAATAGCCAAAAGTGTTTAATGTGTTAAAAAGTTTTTAATTTGAATAAAAGATAAAAAATTACAATAAAGTCTGAAAGAACAAAGCAGCATTTTTTATTAGTTCTAGGTAAGAAATTAAACACTCCAACTCAAAAAGAAAACTTATCTTATTTCATATTAAGTACCTGGTGACCGAGCTTTACTCGGATAGAATAAGACATGTTTTTACAAGTTAATTAGCAAAATTAAAACAAATTTACTGCCCAATGAAAACATTTATGTGGTTGAAATACAACCGATTTAATACACCATAATTAATATAGCACTGAAGAAAAAGTATCGGCCCTGGTGGGAATGGAACTCGCGGCCTATAGTTCTTGAGGCCGACACGCTACAACTCGGCTACGACGTTAGTCAATTGAGCGTTTAACGTCTTTTAGCCAAAGCCGATCATTTACTGTCTAATTATCCATACCGTTATTATTAGCCTGTGATCAACTGATTTTGTTATAAACGGAATGAGGATTGAAAAGCAAAAGAGAAATTTAATTTACATAAATTAATTGGTTTGTTACAGTGGCTTCAAGCAATACAACGAATACGTTTTCTATCAAAACACGGAAGATTTTGGAAATACTTTTTTCTGCTTTTATTTCGCACAGCTATCCTTAAGTTCCTTAAACCCTTAAGTTTGTACAAATTGTTTAGTAACCTGATAATTTTGCATTTATTTAATTCATAAAATAAATATTAATGCATAACCTCTATATTGTTCCCCGCAGTCTTCAATCAAGAACTGTCAAACGGTTATAAACAGCTGTTTTGGTTTGTATTGTTTACATTTTATTCTCCATAAGCGTAATGTTAAATTTTTAGATTTTAAACTTAATATTACAGTAAAACACGAATTTTCCTGGACATTAGACCTATCTAGAACTTATTTTCTACTCGGAAATTAGTTATTTCCAAAATTTAAAGAAATTCCTCGGCGCCGTTTTCGAGATCCGTGTGCAAATATATATATATATATATCAAACCTTGCTCGTATTATAGTATTGGATTTTTTGTTTAAGTATTAAATCTACAAACAGATCAATTAATTATTAGCGAATTTCCCATAGGGAAGAAGCTATTACCGTAGGTCTCATGGTAAGACTTAAGCCCGGGACCATGTTATTTTTTTGTCTTTAGGTGCCCAGAGTCCAAAAACCATAGTCGTTAAAATTTATATATATATATATGTATATATAAATATATGTGTCTG